>CABFOQ010028581.1:0-13011 GCA_900660455.1 Gephyroberyx darwinii | reverse complement strand
CCGCCCACCCCCCCCAACACACACACACACACACACACACACACATTTGGCCACTTTAAGGTTACATACCTGCTTTGTCTACCTACTCTGTAAATATCTCTATTATTACTCTTATTGTATTTCAATTTGCACCTTATTCTGTTGATGTTGTTATTTACTTACTTTATTTACTTATTGACTTATTGTATTATTACCTTTTTACTTATTTGACTTATTTTTACTGTGTAAAGTTGAGTTGACCCGGAGGACAAGAATGTCACTGCTGGTAATGTTGTGTTGTTATCTAGTATGTGACAATAAACTTGAAACTCTCTTGAATACACCAATAATCTGTCCGTCAAGGGTTATGCAATCGCAAGGAGCAGAAGATCGTAAAATCCCAGAGGGACTGAATGATGGATATTTACACGACTTTCTCAAGAGCTCACCAAGAGATCAGAAAATGTAAGCCTTTAAATGTTTTGATGCCTTTGGCCACTGAATTGTGGGGCGCTTAGCTGTTGTTTGTCCTGCACAATGTAGGTTTCTGTTTTGGCTGTTGGCCAGTTTTCGGCATCGGTTCAGAGCCAGTTGTAAAATGAATACCACTTTACCAGCTCGTGTTTTTTAAGAAGGCATGGACAATTACTGCAAGGTCAACTGTAGAGACTGACCAGCCTCACGAACTTCCACTCAGAGTTTTGTGTGTCCAGGTCACGAGTGGCTGTTAGTTATGAGGCTCATCCATGAATACAAGAAGCGCAACAATTTCAGTCAATCGTTCAGTTATGTACTTTATGTTGTTTTAAGTCATTTTGCTGTTGTATACAATATACAACAGATATACTGTACTCTTTAGTAATTGTTTTCCTCCTGGTTTATTTTTCTTATGCCGCAGTTCAAATTGCCGTGAGCTGGAATGAGCTAAAACCATGAAACTTGGCCCAATAACTTGAAATGATGTGCAAATGCTTCCCAAGAAACATGAGTCCAATCGGCCAGATGGTGGCGCTGCCTCAAGCCTCAAGAACCACTAAAGTCCGCCTGACTAGATTTTGCGCCATTTTTAATTTTTTGAAAAACACATTTTTGACATCTCCTCCTAAAGGTCCGATTGCTACCAAATTTTCTGTGGATCATTATTGGACCAAGCTCATCTAAAGTTGTATAAAGCTTGTTGAGCTCTTATTTAGTTTAAGATATTGACCAATGAACTTCAAAAGGGCGTGGCTCAGCACATAAATACCAAACATACCCTTAAAGTTTCATTGAAATCGACCAGTAGGGGGCACCACAAATGCAAAAAATGGGCGTGGCATAACACAAATCAGACTATAAATCAAAAATTGTTTGTCCAATCATTACAAAACTCGCAGGATATGTTTCTTAACAATGTTGAACCATGTGTGTAAAACTATTTTGAAATCGCTCAATAAGGGGTGCCACCAGTTCTAAACATGTGCATGGGCCTGGCACAAATTTGGTCTTAAATCAATGACAGTTTGTCCAAACATCATCAAACTTGGTGGACATTTTTAATTAAGCTGTTGAAACATGTCCACAAAATGTTTTTGAAATCGACCAATAGGGGGTGACGGCGTTGTTGATCAAGGGCATGGTGCAAATTGTGCCATAAATCAAAGAGTTTGTCCAATAATCACAAAACTTGGTAGATATTTTTGTTGAACTAAGTTTGTAAAATGATCTTAAAAATGGCCAATAGGGGGCGCCACAAATCTTTTCCATATGGGCTTACAGTATAGTATTTTTCTGGGGCTTTTATTTTGAAACTGGGTTTTGTTGTTTGAGAATGGAAGCCTCTGTCCTTGTGGCCTTGCTGACTTAAACATACAGTTAACTGCATACAGTTGTTTGTGGAATTTATCTTCTTCTGTCACTCTGCATGCAGGTTGAGGTTACTCACCCAGAAGATGATATTGTAGCTGAACATTAGGTACTTGAAGCAGCAGCTGACCTCAGCACTCTCATAGCGATAGTAATGCATCTTTCACCTGCTGACAGAGGAAGCAGGCAACAGTCTGAGGTTTTTATTATGTGTGAATATTTTCAACTTAAAATATTTTATATGTAATTCAAGTAAAGTTTTATTTTTTATTTTTTTAACAATTGGAAATGACTCTGATTCAAAGGATCCAATGTTTAGGTGGAACCCAAAAGAAGTGCAGCAAGCACTTAGACATAGACATCGTAGGCCAGGTGCAACATGAGAGAGGGGGTTAGGGCTGTGTGCAGGGAAACCTGTATGGAGTAAGGCAGCAGCATTAGAAAAAAGAAAATAGAATAGTTGAAGAGATTCATCATCAGGGGGAAGCAATAAGGTGTGTTGAGGGCAGATTTGTGGAGTATGGAAGCAAACCAATTAGATTCCTTATAGGGGCAACCTACGATGTGCTGCCATCTCCCCACAATCTTAGTCAGCGGACAGGTGAGGATGCTGCCTGCCCGTTCCAGACATATACTGTAGGGGTGTAAAGTTAGTTTCTCCCAAGTGCGATCCATTTTGACAACAAGTGTACAAATCTTTAGCTGACAATAGGGATAAAAAACAAATTGACTGTATGAGAAGGAGAAAAGGTTAGGAGAAAGTGAAGTTGTGCAGGCTTACAGGACAGCTAGGAATGGGTGGAGATTGTAGAATGAAGGTAGACTTGTTTGACCACTTAATTGTGCCGATGGAGATAGTTATCACTAGGCAGGTAGGTACTTTAACCCAAGTAACATAGAACAACAACAACATAGAATAACACAACTAAGATAAATAAAAGTTAAAGAATAAACATATATATAAAATATGCTCTACAAAAAAATATACAAATGCTAAGTGCAAAAGAATAAATAATCGTCATAATAATAATGTGCAAAAAGTGAAAGGTGCACTAGCTGAAGACCAGACTTGTTGTCAGAGACACTTACTGCCCCCTGGCAAGATGACGAGACAACAAGCAGAAGAGATTTCGATATGTGGAACTGGTAGCGAAGGCAGAACAGCGAGGTTTCAAGGCTCGGATATGACCCGTGGAAGTGTGTTGTCGAGGGTTTTTAGCAAAGTCCATTTTGATACTGCTAGGAGAGTTGGACATTTGAGGACGGAGTTAGGAAAATGTCTCAGGCAGCGGAGTGGTGAGTGGTTACAGATGAGAAGAAAGCTCGCTAGCTGGGGCACGCTAAGGTAAGCACAGCTTTGTTGTATTGAGCAAAGTTGAGCTGTTAGCGTTGTGTGGTATATGTTGGTTAATGGTTGTATACATAAGGCAGCTGGCCTGACAGCTGAGCGTTGCCCTGGCAACTGGTACAGAACTGCACTGGTGCAGGCGCTAGGAGTCTAGATGTTCAACAAGTCACCTATCAGCTGCTAGGAGTCTAGATCTTCAACAAGTCACCCATCAGCTGATAGGAGTCTAGATCTTCAACAAGTCACCTGATCAGCTGATAGGAGTCTAGATGTTCAACAAGTCACCCATCAGCTGATAGGAGTCTAGATCTTCAACAAGTCACCCATCAGCTGATAGGAGTCTAGATCTTCAACAAGTCACCTGATCAGCTGATAGGAGTCTAGATCTTCAACAAGTCACCTGATCAGCTGATAGGAGTCTAGATGTTCAACAAGTCACCCATCAGCTGATAGGAGTCTAGATCTTCAACAGGTCACTGATTCATCAACGAGTGAAACATTAATTTTCTCCTGTGCAGTGAACATTTGTTCCCTCAGATGAGCATTGGACCAGCAAGGCAAAAATGCCTTTTGCGTGCACTAGGGTATATAGCGCACGCAAAAGGCATTTTCCCACCTCGAGAACTAGACTGTGTACTTTTTTGAGCAGGAACCTTTTTAGTTCCCCAAAAAAGTTTGACGCCCAAGTACCCGGGACATTTTTGTTTAGTTTGGTTTCATACGTCATTTAGGTACATGCCAATTTTCAACACGGCAAACATGGAGGAAGTTCATGCAGCTCTGGTGTTGATCCGCCACAAAATAAAAAGTTGGTCTATGTATAGAAATTGATTGAAATCGATTTCTAATGCTTCCTGAGGTGCATCTCGGTATGTTCTGTCACGCCAGAGACTAATCTCGCCTGCCTTCAGACCAGTAGACCACTAGACCGGTGGACCAGTAGACCACTAGACCAGTAGACTGGTGGACCAGTAGACTACTAGACCAGTCAACCACTAGACCAGCACAGCACTCAATCCAACGGAGACTTCCGTTGTGGAAACGAAAGTGAAACTTTAGAGTTTTCTCCAACACTGCTTTGGTATTGACATGATATTAGAAGTTGAAGCAGAGATTGAACAAGCCGCTATTTGAAAATGGAGGTTGGCGGTCGTAAAACGCCTCTACTGTCCCCTTTCCCGAAGCAGGGACCCTAACTTACCCATCCTTACAGTTACAGACTCACTTGTGTTGCTGACATTAAAAGATGTTAACACCTTTCTCTCCCATATACAGGAGGCTGTTAACTTAGACCAGATATCATATATGCCTGTGGCTAACTAACGTTACAGACTAACTTGAACTTGAATTAGGTTGCTCAATCAGCATAGAATTTAATGCTGCGGTTATCGGGCTAGCTTACTTAGCTTTTCTGCTTTATTAACGTTTCCAGTTCGCTAGCCACACGCTAGCATTAGATAAGGGTTCCATTACTAGCTCGGCTAACATAGCGTTACCCAAACTGATGCTGAAGTGTAACGTTATATCGCTGAATAGGAGATAACGTTACGCGTAACCTCAACTAATGTTATAAAGCAGCTACATCTTGGATTTCATTGCCATGGAAATATTGGAGTATACCTGTCTTTAACAAAGTATAAAAGCTTATTTGTGTATAGGAGGTGGAGCGCCACCCGCCGCCCGCAAGTAGACAAGTGAAGGATTACGGGCATCTGGTTAGGTCAGTGAAATCCGACGTATTGGTTTCGTTATCGGGCTCGCTGACTTTCGTGCAGTAAAAAGTCAATGGAGCAGGACAGGACCCTCTGGGAGAGTAAACAGCCATATGACGAAAGACTCCCAAAGGGTCCTGGATCAGGGCTACATTAGCACCAGCTAACTACAGTAAACTTTAGGCTATACACCAGAAGAAGTAGCTAATACCAGCTAACTAGTACAATTTTACTGCAGTTACGTTAATGTTATATCCAAGAGAAGGCAGCCAGCGCTCGCCAGCTACAGTCATCTTAAGGTTATATGCCAGAAAAGCCTGCTAACGCCAGCTAAATAGTAACAGCTAACTACAGTTAACGGATAGCTCAAGCTAGCGCAGCTAGTAGCTAACTAACACTGAACTCATCTGAGCGGCTAGCTAGCTGCTACTCTGGGCTGAAAACACCGACACACTCACCGCTGTTGTTTCACCCTGAGGGAACCGACAGTTTCGAGGGATTTCTGTGTTCCTTTTCTCCTCAGATAAGCCGCAGCTCCACACCAACACGACTGGCTACGACTGGAGAAAATACGATCTAAACAGTTGAGTAAACTAACCCGACCTTCTCTTCCTCTTCTCTTCCTTTGGGGAAGACTAGATGCTTCGGCGGCGTGTTGCTGCCCTCTATAGGAAGACAAAGTCACTACTCATAAAAAAGTAGTTACTACTAGAAAACATCTAATTTCCTTTACTATATTAAGTTGCTTATTATCATCTGCTGGTTACGGTTAGCTAGTTAAAATAATAAATGTTTAATCTCCATTGTTTTTGAGCTTCTGTAACTTACTGCTTCAGTAAAACTTGAAGTAATTCTTTTAGACTTCATTATTTATTTTGTCAAGCACTTTGTAACTGTTTTGAAAAGTTCCACACAAATAAAGTTTGTTATTGTTGTTGGTTTTTATTGCTTCTGCTTATGTCTGTTTTTTTAAATTGTAATAAAGTTTTTTCTAGTCAGAGTTAAATAATTGTGACTGATTTTTATGCCCCTGTGAACATGATTATTTTCATACTTCCACACAAAACTCAGAAACCAAAAGATGCAACTAAAGAAACATGCTGAGACATGGAAAGTGCCTACTACTGTTATGAGCTAAAGACCTCAATGTTACATTACAGCAGAGAGATCACATGCTAGTGACCATAACATTGCAACTAGTCATTGGTTTTTAAAGCTTTGGGGCCTGGAGGGTGATTACCAAGCAACCCAAATTTTGATTTGATTTTTGATTTTTGATGTGTATTGTTTGTTTATGGCAACAATTGAACTGCCAAGGATGCCCGATTTCACCTTTGATTTTTATCCCTATCAGAGGTAGCAGCTGTCTCAGTGAGCGGCCATGATTTTAAGATGAATTCATATGCTGACGACATCTTGCTAACTATTTGAACACCTTTCCTCTTCCCCCTTTAGCTGGGTTAGGGTTTCTATTCTTGAACACCTTAGTCCTAACACTATGCTCATGTAGTGAACTATGCAAGCGTATGAAACAAATAGACCCAGGATGTGCATTGAGTGTCTTTATTTTCATCTGCTGAATCATATCAAAAGGCACAGGCAATTCATTTAATGCTTTATTTACACCTGGACCTGTATTATTATGGGATGAACACTTCCTGTATGGTAGTTCATTATGGAGCTGCTGGGTCAGTGACAGTGCAATGTTCACTTTGGTACGCTTGTGGGTTCCTTGTGCTTTTCATTTGGGGGAAAGTGCTGGGGGATTGAGTTTTTTGTAGTCTCTATTATATACTGCCATTTTTATTCTATGCTGATGATTACTCTGCTATTTGATGCCATAACAACCACTAGGATACAAATAGTGCTTGATAGCTGTGACTGATGAGGTTAAAGGGGAATGCCTAGTACAATGTTTCAGCTGGGACACAAAGAGTTTCAATAATATTAGATAACAGGGATTCAATTTTGGTATAGTGTTTCTGCAGGAGACCCATTTAAGAACACAGGATCATAGTTCGGAAAACTATTTCATTCTAATTTTCACTTTAAATCCTGGGGGACTGCAATTTTAATTAATAAGAATATCCCTCTTATTTCATCCCATGTCACTGTGGATCCTCTTGGCAGGTTTGTTGTGGTCACTGGCCGTCTCTACAGTATTCCTCTCATTCTAGCTAATATCTTTGCCTCCACTTGTGATGATGAGCGTTGGTTTTCAGCTCGCCCTGATGTCAGAACTAATTTGATCATGGGTAGGGATTTTAACGGTGTCCTCGATCCCAAACTGGTCATCCAACAAAGTGACAAAATCACCCATATTACTTAAATCATTCCTTAACACTTATAAAATTTCAGACCTCTGACAATCATTCATACTCCCAAATTGATTATTTCCTTTTTGACAGTAAACTCCTTCCCTCAGTCTAGAAGTGTGACTTTGAAGCTATAGTCATTTCAGCTGGCATTTTAACAGAAATATATCCAGAACATGGCGCTTTAATAACCTGTTAATAAAGAGAGAATAGATAGAGCAGGACAACCCCGTAGGCCAGCTCTGTCTCAACACTTTATCATCAGCTGTGTTTCTCATGACTCCTCTCTTGATTGGCTGATGTGGTGCTACTGTGACATTTAGTCACATTTAGTCTTTCTAGTTGAACCACCGCGGAACCGAACCACCGAACCACCGGTTGCCTCGGCTTCTTTCCTCTACATGATTATCAGCTTGTCTGGCCGCCGAGTGGCGCTGCATCCAAACCTGTCTGCAGCTCTGTTCTCAGACCATCCTGTCTGTCTGCCTGTCTGCCTGTGTGCCAGCCTGTCTGTTTGTCTGTCTACCTGCTTGTCTCTCTGTCTACGTGCCTGTCTGTCTGTCGGCGGGAAGCGCTCCGTGCCAAAACAGGCGGAGTCGGAAACGCGAAAGCAAAGCGCTGTCTGTCGCTCCCCGCTGGAAGGAGCAGGAGTGTGTTCAGTCTGAGTGTTCAGCGGGTTGTTGCAGAGGAGTCCGCGGAAAAGGAGGAGATCTTCGGCCTCCCGGACGGACATCCACCCCGGTGGGAGCAGCAGTCAGGCCCGGCGGAGTTTATTCAAGCTCGGTTTGGAAATCCTCACCCTCCCCGTCTGGAAAAACCCGAACGGAGGCCCGCATTCTCCAAGACCTCCTCAAAGACCTCCTCAAAGACCTCCTGAAAGACCGGACTGGAAGACCATAGGAGGCGTTTTTCTCTCCCAGAAATGGACGGATTCACCGGCAGTTTAGGTAAGTGACCCATTCTACCAGTAGGCGCTGATCCAGGCCAGTGTAGCCTGGTAATTCATAGGGATGGTAATGTGTGCTATCTCCCTGTAGCTTCTATACACGTGTCACTGCTGTATTTATGAAAATGAACAGGGCCAACTTTGCACCGCCCTCTCTGGTTTTCACACCGGTGGCTACAGGGTGAGAAAACCGCGCACCTCATCTGAGTGCCTCGTTTTATTCTGTGTTGGTTTAACACCAAATGCCGCAGTGGGTCTCAGCAGGCTCCTGTGAGCTCCTCCGGGCTCCTCCGGGCTCCTCCGGGCTGCTACCGGTCGGTGTGTTTTAACTGGACTCTGATCCTGCAGGAACAAAGACTCAGGAAATGATTTATTTATCCAGTCTGCTGCCACTATGCCGCCTTTTGGCCTATCAGTGCCACTGAGGATGTCTCAGTGAGGTGTGTGCGCGCGCGCGCGCGTGTCTGCGTGTGTGTCTGTCAGGAAGTAGACGTGTTGGTTCCTGGTAGCTTGCAGTATAAACAGATGTCATGATTAGCTGAATGATATCAGGAATCCATTTAGACCCGAACCAGCATCACAGTAACACAGTAACAACTGAACCAGCATCACAGTAACAACTGAACCAGCATCACAGTAACACAGTAACAACTGAACCAGCATCACAGTAACAACTGAACCAGCATCACAGTAACAACTGAACCAGCATCACAGTAACACAGTAACAACTGAACCAGCATCACAGTAACACAGTAACAACTGAACCTGAACCTGTAGAACCTGAAATCATATTTATTATTTATGTGTAAATATATTTGTTGTCCACTAGGGTGCATTTCTAGTTTTACATCCTAGATAAATAAATAAATAAAATTCCTGTCAAAGAGAATTCTGGTTCATACACTGATGAATCTACTGGATTACACTGGTCCCAACAGATGAATCTACTGGATTACACTGGTCCCAACAGATGAATCTACTGGATTACACTGGTCCATATAGAATTGGTAGTGGTAGGGGGAGTACTGACAGACAGACAGACGTGTGCTTGGTTCGGTTTCTCTGGGACTTCTACATCCTCATCACAGCAACACTACTGCACACACACACACACACACACAGGTTGCAGGTTGAAGTCTACCTGTCTGTGTCTGTGAGATTGTTCACATCTCTGAAATCTCTTCTACTCTTTAGGTTCAAGTTCAAGTTCAAGTCATTTATTTATCAAATGTGCAGCATCACTTACAGTCATACTGTACAATGAAATGTATTGGACGAGGCTCATTCCAACAAGGTAGGTACACATCAGATCAAATCAAATAAAAAAAAACAAAAAAACAAGTCAAAATAAGTCTTGTTTTTTTATTTTTTTTTATTTGATTTGATCTGATGTGTACCTACCTTGTTGGAATGAGCCTCGTACACTCTCTGACACTGCCAGTCTACAATACACTCTGACACTGCCAGTCTGCTACTAACCACCACTAACCACTACAAACTACTACTAACTACCACTAACCAGTACCAAGTTCAAGAGGTTTATCAGCCATTTGCAACAAGTACAAGCACATTGGAATTCCACCAGCACACACTATACAAGTTAAATAACACTGAATAAAAAAGGAGAAGAATATATACAGAGTATATATAGAGTATATATATATGTACATGGTGACAACTCCAGTGTTAAAGTGATACAGTGCTAAGTAAAGTGACTGATGCTGTAGCTAGACCTGAGGGAGTGTACAACGGTCAGGGCAGAGGATTGTGAGGGGTGAGCAGACGCCCCGCCCGGGGGTAGAAGCTGTCATGGAACCGTGAAGTGCGTGTCATGATGCTCCACCGCCTGTCACATGATGGCAGGCGATAGAACAGTTGGTGGTAAGGGTGGTTGGAGTCCTTGGTGATGGAGCGGACTCTGCTGCGACAGCGCAGTCACTCATGGCCGGTAGCTCACCACCAATGATCTTCTGCGCTGGTTTCATGACCCTCCGGATTGCCTTCCTGTCCTGATCGGTGGTACTGCCATGCCACACTGTGATGCCAGTAGTCAAGACACTTCCTATGATGCAGTGGTAGAAGTTCACAAGCATCTGTGTGCACATGCCCCACCTCTGCAGACATCGCAGGAAGTGATGGCGCTGATGAGCCTTCTTCAGGATGGTCATCAGAGAACCTGAAGCAGTTGACCCTTTCCACTTCCTCTCCCTCGATTATGATCGGGGGGTGGCTCGCCTTGCGTTTCCTGAAGTCAACAATTATCTCCTTGGTTTTGTTGACGTTCAGAGCCAGGTTGTTGTCCTGACACCACTTAGATAGGTCTGATATCTACCACTACAAACTACTAATAATTCAAACTGACCACTACTAAGTACTACTAACTACCGATGTTCCCCCTAAGCAGTCCTGTGACATGGAAGCGTCACTAGTTAGCACACCTTCAGCCAGACAGGAGGAACTAGTTAGTGGAATGAGCTGCTGTAGTGAGTGGTTGGAATGAAAACAGCACAGGACACAGGACAGATAGTGAGGAACAGTACAAGGGGTAGTTGGGGCAATGCCATGGGTAGTTGGAGTGGTGCCGGGGGTAGTTGTGTCAGAGCTGTGGATAGTTATGGTAGTTGGGGCAGTGCTGGGGGTACTTCGGGCAGTGTCAGGGTTTATTGGGGCAGTGCCTTGAGTAGTTAGGATAGTTAGGGCAGTGCCATGGGTAGTGGAGGCAGTGCTGGGGGTAGTTGGGGCAGTGCTGGGGGTAGTTGGGGCACTGCCTGGAGTAGTTATGATAGTTGGGGCAGTGCCATAGGTAGTTGGGGCAGTACTGCAGTACTGGTGTTTGCGCCACACTACTAACATCTCAGCAGGACCTTGTCTTCATATAATACAACTCATACCCCTTTCACACCGGGGGCAACGGCCCGGGAATGACAACTTAGTTAGCTTTAGGAAGATGTGCAGCATTGTCGTGCAGAGCCCTACATATGGCTTCACATTGTGTTTCTATTTGCAAAGAGCAGAGAAATGTATTATAATAACTTTTAAACTCAGTGCTCTGTCATAATAATTGAGGATATCAATTTTTTCTTCATCAAATATAGATTATGGACCTGTCATTGTTCCTTCAGATATACAAATTCTTTGATAAATACACTTGACATCGGATCTCTTCCTAAATGCTGTTTGTAGTCCTAAATGCTGTTTGTAGTCGTACAATGAATATTGTAAATCTATACCTTTTTATAAAAGGATAAATGTGTATGCTGTGTGGTTTTAGGTTTTCCTTTTATTGATACAATTTAATTTTGTAGTGCAAGGTAACTATGAATTTTGTCATGATTTTAAATTACAATAGGGTCTTATGAAAAATACTTTCAAAAGACATTGCATCATATCTTAGCTACAGTATAACACAGCTGCAGTAATGTTTGAAATATTCTATATTGGGAAATACCTCTAATACCCTGCCAATACAGTGTAATTTAAACACGACTTAAATAGAGGTACAAATGCAAAAACAGTTTGGGAAAAATTAAGATATTTAAAATGATTCTTCAAAAGAAATTAGACCACACAAGCTTTCATTTATACTTTATTAGTCTATAATAATCCATAGTTATGGGCAGTGCCGGGGTAATTGGGTCAGCACCAGGGTAGTTGAAGTACAGTCATGCTTTAAAGTTTAAAAAAAATCTAAAATAAACCTTGAACCTTAAATTTTAATGAAGATATCCCAAATAAAGATCATGCACAAATAAATATGACATACTTTAAGTATTTATTTAACAAAACTGGTTTATTTACAAAAACCCTGACCTCCCTGTGCAAAAATATGTGAATCATTCAATCAGTAACTCCTCCTTTATCAATGATGACTTGGAAACGTCTCCTAGAGCCACTGATCTCCGATCAGTCTTTTCATCTTCCTGTCAGAATTTCAGTTGGATTTACTAAACTTCTTCTTCCTCAGTAATTCTTTGGTAGCTTCTTGAATGTTGAGGTTCATCATCTTGTTGAAGTCCAGCTTTATCTCTCAGACTGACGGCCTGACGTTCTGGTCAAGACTTCTCTGGTTTCCCTCAGAATTCATGGTTCCCTTACTGATGTTGAGTCGTCCAGGTCCAGAAGAGGAACACCAGACCAGACCATGACACTCCACCTCCATGCTCGACCGTAGGGAGATTAGTTTGGTGGTGGACAGTTCTGGGTTGAAGGTTGGACTCCAGAAACCTCCAGGTCTGTCCAGGTTTCTCTGGCAGCTTTGTTCTCTTTAGACATCAGATGCAGCAGTGGAGGCTTGTAGGTCTCTGGATGTTCTTCTTGTTTCTTACTAGTTTGAATCTAGTCTAGTGTCTCTTGGTGATGTTTCAGAAGGACGTCCACTCCTAGGCAGAGTCTCTGTGGTGTTCAGTTCTCTCCATCTGTGTATTATGTGTCTCAGTGGACTGATGGAGATCAGTCACTGCTCTCTTCCTGAGGTCTCTTTAGATCATCTCTCAGCTGACCAGGTTCCTCTCCGGTATTTCTGGAGATCTGACCTTGGATCGGTTAACTTCCTGGTTATGTACCCAGCTGGTTCTCCTGACCTTCTAGATCTGACTGATGCACCTGCACTACTGAAGACAGATCAGTTTAGATTGATCAGTTTAGATTGATCAGTTTAGACAGATCAGTTTAGACTGATCAGTTTAGACAGATCAGTTTAGACTGATCAGTTTAGACTGATCAGTTTAGACTGATCAGTTTAGATTGATCAGTTTAGATAGATCAGTTTAGACTGATCAGTTTAGATAGATCAGTTTAGATAGATCAGTTTAGATAGATCAGTTTAGATTGATCAGTTTAGATTGATCAGTAACTCATCATGACTGC
>CABFOQ010028563.1:0-24087 GCA_900660455.1 Gephyroberyx darwinii | reverse complement strand
TGGGGGTAAAACTGAGACGGATTCAAATGGAAAAGATGTGCTAGGTAAAAAAATAATAATAAACTTAACAATATGCTCACAGAATCTCATCCATATATTTTTGGCGAACCTAAACATTTATTTGTCATGATGTTGAAATGGGGAAATGGACAGCATCTTAAAGCCGAGGAGCTCCGGGGCCGATTACTCCAACAGAGCTAGGAAATATTTTCAGTAGCAGCTCGGGGCTTAATTACAGAGATGGTGAAAAGGTAGGGATCAAAGCCTCGCTGTTCCCTCTGTGGCATTCCTCCTCTCAGGTCTGCTCCTCTCTGCCAAACAGGTCTGCCTCAGCAGGCACCGTCCCTAAGCTGACCAGAAAGGAGCCGGATCTCCGAGAGGCCGGCTGGCAGAGAGTACAGGATGCAGAACATTCCTCCCCTGCCCAGTGTTATCACTTCCCGTGCACTAATGGCATAAAACGGGCTGCACAGCGGAAAGCAAGTGTGCCCCTGTGCCCCGTCAAAAAGCACTGAGAGGAGACAGAGGAGCATTTCAGTTCAGCTATGCACTTCTTCGGTGGTAAATATTTCATCTCCGGAGCTGTTCGCATCCACTCTTTCCCTCTCTTCTCACTCATGTGAGGTGTTCTCCATGCCAGGTCACTGAGTGCTTTCCACGGAAGAACGGAGCAATGGAAAAAAACAAAAGAAAAAAAAAAAAGCTTTCCATGATGGTGTTGAAATGCTTAGGTCAGAATCACTGATGCAAGTGAACCAGAGCATCTGCTCGCAGTAAAGTTTCATATAACAATGTGAAGTAATGTCTGATCCATATTAAATGTTACACGGCATTGCCCATCTCATGTTAGAGGGCGACGAACGAGACGGTGGAGTAGGTTTCTTTGCAATTATTACATTGACTTACGCAAGGTTCCTATTTCATTTGCCATTATGCATGAATAATTCACGTTATTCAGCAGGGAGATTTCCCTTACAATGTGAAAGGTAAAACTACACCAAAGTTCATAGCTCGTCTCTTCTTCCTGACCAGGAAAGACAAAACACGAGGAAAAAAAAAAGAACACGTCATCCCCTAATGATGCACTCGCCCTCGGCCCAGTAATAACCTTATATAACCTGTAGAATCAATGCATGGCAGTGTCCTGAAGCTGTGGACCCGGTTCGGTCAAAAACATTTCATCAAAATGGTGGAGAATCCAATATGACATACATTGATTTTCATGTCAATGGCAATTATGGTATGGAAGATATGGCTTGTTAATTGTAGCGCGCCCCCCTGGGCCAGCTCCAAGCTCAGTCAGAATCAGAGATATCACAATGACGGATAGATGGACGGGTGACCGATACATAGTCCTGATTTCATTGTAGGTTCAAATGAAGAACCTATTGCGTCACTACCCATCAGTTAGTCAGGTGATCCGCCTCATCCCCCCCAGCTTACCACAAAGATCATGGATGACGTCCAGGGATGAGGACCAGGAGTAGCGTTCCATTCCCACCTGAGTCAGGGAGGATGGCAGGGTCTCCAGCTCGTACGCACCGCGCTTCTTCCAGTACAGGAACATCCTGACCTCTTGAACTATCTCTCACTCGATAGTACCAAATAAAAGTCAAACCCTTACCTCAGCTGCCTTCAAATCATTCCCCTGAAACTGAAGTTAGGCTCTCACTCCTCCCACAGCGCCACTTTTCAGACTGACCAGCCTAATGTGCCCCACACATACCATCTGAACTTCTCCAGGCAACTTCAATAAACCCCTCTCATCAACCATCTTAATAATACTTGCCAGTCCAATTCTAAACTCTGCCAACTTCCAATATGTTCATTCAAAAACTCCACCTGCACGATTACCTCATCCAGCTAAGCCACGAAGCACTTGCTTTGAACCTTCTCTCCAAGTCTGGGTCCTTCTTCAAAGCCGGTCCAAGTGAGCAAAAAAACCCCCCAAAAACCTGGAATAAGGTTTACCAGTGTCATTCAGGTTCTAAAACCCAGACCGAAGTAGTTTATGAGTGACCACAACTCAACCTTTCCACTATCCTCCTGATGAGACTGATCTGTCTGAACCAATCCATGTGACTAGAACCCTGAAGCTCTTTCGACGTCTTGATTCTGTTGACTTTTTGGTTCTCCGACAATCATCCGCCAAAAGCCCCTCCAAGTGCTGTCAAGCACCAAATACTGACCCTCCTAATCCATTTGACTGAGCTACTCCTGACCAAACTACGGGCTGCAAACTGCCTGACAACTAGAGGCTCTCTTCTTCAGATCTCAAAAAGGTGTTGAAACTCATCTCCACAAGAAAGTGAAACGTCCTTTTCCGTCGCCTTGCCCGAACCTCGACTTTATTCATGGTGAAATTTCTCAAACTGTGTCCAACTGCTGTTCATGTTATAGCCCTGTGTAGGCTCTCCGGACGATAGGGGGGCTTTCGACCCACTCCATCAGACAAGTGTTGTATTCATGCAGAGGTGAGTTGCATGCTGGGACGGGCAATCTGGGCCAATGGCTTTTGGACTGGGCGACACAAAGATCTCTTTTAAACCTCCTCCTACATCCAGAGTGGACTTGCTTTATGTTTTGCGCAAACTGTAAAAGGCTGACATTTTTCTGCATTAATTAGAGCCCTCGCCCTTTATGTCTCCTGAAAGATTTATTCCTTTTTATGAATGCGTCAAGTCTGCGATGACTCGGCCCAGCTATTTCTGTGGAGGTACAAAGCGCACATTGGGAAACAAGCGGAGATAAGAAAGGCCCCCGATGACCAAAGCCGGCTCCATTTCTACACGCTGAGACAATGAGGCCTAGTTTTTGTAATGTCGAATGTCGAAAACAGTGGAAGGGTTAAAACCACATGCAGTTAGATATCTAAGTCGAGGCATAATATTTTCCCCGATGTTTCTTAAAGGTTGATGCACTGCTATTATGCATCTAAACTGGGAAAAGAAATACTGTGAGAATGTTCTGTGCCGGCCGGGGGAAGGGAGGGACTTCGTCACACACAGCGACCCAAATGTCCAATTTTGGGATAAGAAATTAGAGGGTAGGATGGGAGCCGGTTTGCTTCTCAGCTCTGGGCTTTGCAGACATATGGTAATAATCTGAACCAGCTTTGAGCACGCGGCTTCCCTTTTAATGAAGAGAGCAGACGTGCAGCATGAGAACTAGGCTGCAGATACAAGGGCCAATATCCACCTACTGCAGAAACAAAGAAGGAGCCAGAGGAGGTATTAGACAGCCTCCCTTTCATCGTGTCTCAATCAGATCTCCCTTTAATAACGAGACAGGTTTTACAGGCACCTCATGGCCATAAAATAGCCTGCCATTGGAATGGCACGAGTACTGACATTCAAATGTGTTTTTTGATTTGACCCACAGAGTATTTATTCCTAAAATATTTATTTTATGAAAATAATTGAATACATTCTGGCTGCTCCGTACTTGTACTCTGCACAAGATGTATACTCTGGCATGGTCTGGGTGCTGCTATCTGCCAGAGAGACAAAATATAATCACAACCAGGATGCACATTGGTGACACCACTTTTTCCATCACCAATACCAATTTCAAGTGCACAATTGAGCATCTTGATACAAATATTGGCGCAAAGTTTTTCCCTTTAATTACTACACAGGTGAACGTGAATCCTGATGCCAGTGCTCCGAATCAAATCAATGCATCCCTCAGCAGAACAGTCCTGATGCCAACTGTGCCTTCAAGGATGAATCCAGCTATTGACAAGGCATGGGTAATCACTCGGTTGTTTGAAAATCATAACAAACATGGCTGCCATCAGGCCTTCTATGAATTTCTTTACATATTTATGGGAGATCTGATCTAGTGCCAGGAACAGACCTCCCACTAACATCGTGGTGATGGAAGGAGAAGCTGAGGAAAGCGTTGACGTCGCCCTAAGGGAAATGAATGTAGCAAAGGCATGCAGGTAAACACACCTAAACCATTACAGAGCCCGTGTCAAACAGGGTTCCACACGCCGGTGTTCGATTAGATTTTCCACACCTTGCGCATGAATAATGGAAAAGCATTACGTTCTACTCAAGTGCTTCTAATCTGAATTAGTGAGAGAATAGCAACAGCGCGTCACACCTCCGAGTCAGTCTAGCACGAATGAATTGGCTTCTCAATAGAATCACACACAGTGAAGTATTAATGGGGTGTTGAGAAATGAGTGTTTGAGCGAGTGCGGGTACGACAAGACTGTAAATGAGAGTCTGTACGAGTGTGTGTGTGCGCACTGGGGAAAGAGTGTGTGAGCCGGAGTGTTGACAGAGAGACTGCAGTTGAAGGCTTGTGCGTGCCCATGTGGAGGAGGTTTGGGGTTATATTTAGCAAGGTGGCCCATCAAACAGGCTGAGGTTAACCCTTCACCAGCAAACGAAGACGAGGAGTAGCCGGAGACTTCTCCTTATTAGTGCCCTAAGTAAGAAGGGGAAAAAAAACAACTTCAATTTGCAAATCAGCACACAGATTTTATTGCCCGTGTAATTGGTCCATAGGGCCAGGTCCAAGTCGTGGGGGGAAAAAGCAGCCTGCCCGTGCAGAATCAAGAAAGACCTATTATTAAAACGTCTCCTCCCGGCGTGGGACTGTCCTCAGATGCAGTCATGATTATGAGTACAGCCTGTGCCGGGTCCCTTATCCGTCTACGTTACTGCTGCTGACAATGGAACGTGCACGGCAAAACGTAGCTGTGCAAAAAATCTGTCAGAAATAAAAATACACCGCCAAGCTACAACAGGTGCATTTGTATGTGTCCCTCAGTGGCACAAACATAGATGCATGTGACCGTACTGTTAATGTAGATATTCCAATATTCTGTACAAATGGTAGCTGATGCACTGAGATTTCAGCCATCAGGACCTTGCTGCAAGAAAAAAGGGGTGTGTAGGACCATCCTCGCCAAGTAAATTGCTATCAGACGTGTAATTTAAAAGTCCATCCTTAAACCAGCAGTTCAGACGGACAAACAGCCACTCTTCAACTTGTTGATATGAATAATCCCATAATTGAAACAATCTGCTTCAAATTGCAGTGGGGGCTGCCCTTCAGAAGCCCCCCAATAACAGACTCAACGGGAATCAAAACACTTATTCCACGAAAGTACGGTCATTGTCATGTGCAAGGCTGCAATGTGCATAAACAGTCATTTAGCCAGGGTGGAGGTTTCAAATGAGGACGGACGCGTTCAGAGATAAACATTTCCCATTATGTTTGCAAAACTTAAAGAAGGTGTGTGTGCATGTGACCTCATGGTGGCCCCTCTAATTATCCACTCCACAGTCTTGAGAGGGGAAGCACACTGCTGGTCCCTTGGTCCCTGATGGGGTCCAAAAGACAGCAGACAACAGTCGTAGTGATTTGAAATTATTAGTGTATATCTGTTTCAAATGAAGAACCCATTTGACTGATGTGGTGCAACAACCTGCCAACAAATTGGTCAAAATGGAACATTTAACTCAATGAACACATGCACAGTCTAGACTAAAGGGATTCTACATTCATACAAATCATTTTTTTTATCCCAAGAGACCTTAAGCGCGAAGCAAAGCCCAGTGTCGGCTTCTCTATGCGATGATGCAAAACAACCGAATACAAGAGGGAGAGAGAATACCCCTTGGGGCAAAACGCAGTACACCATCTGCAACTTGAACCCGAGAAACACGTCTACCGCTGTGAAGCAACGTCCCACAAAAATGAGGCGAAGCGGCTCCACAACGTGCTACGGGTGAGGGTAAGAGGAGCCGACGACAGAAGAGTACCAGAACAGTATCGGCTTCTGCAGCCATTTCCAAGTGTTCTGGGAGTCCTTTGTACGAGTGAAGCATGATGGGAAAAGATATGCGAGAGAGAGTTGGGGGGGGGGGACGGCCTCCAGCTGTGAGCATATGTTTATGGCAATGACTTCATCTGTGACTGATAACAGTGGGGCTGACTTTGCAGTAAGGTAAAGAGGGCGCTGGTTTCCATGCCGGGGGAGCGACATCTTCCCACAACAAACAGCAAACCTATCATATCTATGTGTTATGATGTTCAACTTTGAACAGCAGGCTGGATGACGCAGAGCCGCATTAAACTTAGATAGCGCTGTTGTTGTGTGAAAACCTTGTATCTTAAAGGATTACATGGTTTTCTGTGGGTTGAGAAAATTCTGCGACCCTTGGGCTGATGAAACCCTTCTGCAACCCACTGGATAAACTCAAACACACGTGGTGGTCAGTCTGAAAGCAGTTTGCAAAGTTGAAAGCGTCCTAAGTGTTTACATTTGGGAGATAAAAGGTTTTGCACCAGATAGCAACAAGAGCATAGCCAAACCAATCAAGCAACATATTCCTGTTCATCTCTAAGGTAGTGTTTTTTGAACCATGGGTTGGGACTGTAGCCTGACAGATAGAGGTGCAACAATATTGCTCTTTGCCAAAATACCTCAAAGTTAGTGTCAATACACATTCCCTTGATAATGTGCTGATGAAATAAGCACCAAGTCTTTGGGAAGTGGTCGTAAATTTAAAGAGGATTTACTCGATTTGGGCCCTGGGCTGTAACGGTTGAAGAACTGGCTTCAGGAGTTTCCACATACAGTACAGTAGGAAGGAAATTAACTTCCTGGCAGACACAAGGAAGAGGACCAGAGACTTATTGCATCAGTGCTTGTTGACTTGTTTTTCCATCACATTCTATATCCCCTATCACATGCTGTCACAAAAATGTAAGCTGCTTGTAGTCACACAACACGGTTTAGCAGCTCCAACTGTGGTGGAAGAGGTGGTCAATTTGAGCAGCCTGTATCCAACCAGTATTGTAAGGCCAGCCGTGTGATTGAAATCACCACTACAGTAGTTAAAAATGTATTAGTGAGGCCTAGCCTGTTACAACACCAAGTGCAGGGCTGAAGGAGAGGGCTGTCATAAAACAAAGAGAGGGCGTAGTGCAAAATAAGATGAAACAAGTCGCACATAAAGCCGGCACGATTGTTCTTCAGCAGCTAAAGGCAAGACGGAGAAACAAAAAAGCAGAACCAGCTCTGCCACCAGGATGCCATCAGGAAAAGGCAGAAAAGTAAAAGGGGAAAAAAGAGAAAGGAAATGACTGTTGAAAAAAAATGGAACAATGGAAAGACAGTCCGAAGGAGGAAGTCTGAACTGTAATAAGCCACGAGCCAGGCCAAAATCCCTAACACACACACACACACACACACACACACACACACAGAAGATTATATAATTAAAGAGGGTCAAGTTGAACACCAAACACTTTTCTTCCTGCCGCATTGAAAGAACATCTGAATTGGTCCTGAAACCGTTCCATGCAATCCTTCATCCGGGCAGGGACACGGTGTGTTGTTTCCGTCTCCTCACTTAGGATGACTGACACTTTAACACTGTGATACTTCAATCAATCAATAAGGGCTGTTTTTTTTCCAGCCCGTTTTCATTTTTGGTGGTGGACAGAGACCAGACGAGACATCTGGTCCCAGATTAGACCAGTGTGTTTAAGACAGGCTTAAGACTCTGGTGGCCTGGAGCACTGAAGGGTTCCAGACTCAACCAATTAGGCTGCTCAACTTTAACTCCATGCTCACTGTACTTAACCTTAACTTGCCAGGACTGCACTACTTTGATTGCATGCCTCTAGGTGTACAGCATAACTATACACACCTAAAGCCTAAACCAGCCATCACAAAAGTGCAATTTCATTTTGAACCTTTGAATTAGGCAGAACTAGCAGGTCTGGAAAAATGCAATAAATATTGTTGGTATTTGATTTATGATTCTGTGTTGAGTGGTCCCGGTGGCTCCAAGCAGAGACTCTCCATCATCAGGGGAACTTTGGGATCAGAGTGTACCGTCCTCTCTGACTAAAAACCTCAGACTGAAATACAGCCTCCAACTGGGGTAATCGCTCAGGTAAATTGCCAAATCCAGTCATTACCTCGAGGAGTCAGGGCCTGGATGGCTGCTGGAAAGCAAGAAGCAAAGATCTGGTGCCTTGAGGATCAAAGTCATGAAGGCGGCTCTCCTTTTCCTTCATCTGACTTTTTTTTAAAAGGCTGATTAAACTTAATGCGCAATTAAGAGCGGATTAAAAAGTTTCACTTGGTGCATTTATTGCATAATAACAACAAAGCATGCTGTGACTAATTTTGTGACTGATGCTGACTTATGGGTGACTAATCAACCTGCGTGTCTATACTGAGTAACATCCAGCGGGTTACCCAAAGTACGCAACTACAGGCTTATTCTAGGATTTGGAAACTGTGATCAATAGATGACTTCAGAATTAGTGTACTTACTGAGTCGTAATCTGAGGCCGAGCCAACTCCTTGGTGGCGATTTGTGCAGAACTGAATTCATGGTCCACTTGTTTGGCACCATCTATGCACGCAGTCCTTCTTAAAAATCCCCCACTGCCCCCCACACCTCCTCGCAGGGCTTGTCTGTCGGTGTGGCAGGCTAAATGCTGATTCCCCGAGTAAGATTTTAGCAGTTGTCTCTACGCCATACTCAGATTGTCGTCCTTGATCCTCATAAAAAAAAAAGCTTAGCCTTTTCTCTCCTGAAACGCAGTGCGCTCTTAAGATCTGCTCGAAGAGTACAAAGCTGCAGCTCACATCACGGTGAGTAGACAGGAAAGAGTGGCAAAAAAAACCTTCCGCAGACAAAACAAACGTAAAATTAATAAAGGTGAAATGATCAATGAGGTGCAATGGCGAGTTGGACGCCGCGGTCGCTGTAAATAACCTGTTGCTGTGCTGCACACACACGCAAAAACAAATCTCCTCGACGAAATCTCCAACGAAAATGTCTCTTGGTGAAGCTCCGCGCTCCTGCTCTCACCGCGGCTGGGATCAGAGGAATGAAAGCCGTCTCCAGGGGCCTGTAAAGCGGCTAGTCCATCGGTGAAATCCCCTTTATCAACTTTACACAAGGTGCTACCGAAGTTGAAGACATTCTCCCACTGCCTCGCCTCGCCAGTCTCCGACCAACCATCAGCTCTTCTCCATTCATTCAGACAACCTGGATCTACAAAGGCTTGTTGCTGTTTCTGTCGAGTGACACAATGTCGCCACTAGAGGCGCTAGAGGCGCGCATACGTATCCACATGTTACAGCATGGGCTAGGGGTGCCCAAGCCTTTTCCTATAGAGGATCCCCAAAAACAGACAAGCATCATGTAATTTGATGGGTTTTGTCCCAATGACCCCTCCCCCAAACCATCAGAGAAGATAGTTGTTGTCGATATAGCTTGGTATAGCATCATATGACACTCTGTACTGTGGGTAGAGAGATAACCACAGCAGGGAGAGGGAAACCTCGATCCAAAATAGGCATCCTTCTTCTTGTGTGCTCCCAGGGAGGGGAAAGACAGTGAAATGAAACCATTCCTCATTTTGCTGGGCAGCCCCTGCCACTGGCACAGAAGTATGAGTAAATTAATAACAGCAAGCCCTGTAATCTGATGATTCAATTAACCAATTAAATGGAATGAGAAAAACTGGACAAAGTGAAATCCAACTCAAAGCTTCATAAATTTGGTTTTAGAAATAGGCTGTTATTTATTTTTGTGTATCACGTGTTCGTTAAAATAGTCTAACCAGAGCACTTAATAGCCTGCAGTGTGGCGTTCCACTTTTCCCACGCATGTTGGAGCTGAGCTGAGGATGCCAAAAGTGAACAGTTATGATGGCACGCTGCCTCTCCATTGTTCCTTTAGTCACCACAATGCACTGTTTGCCTGTGCAAACATCACGTTTAAAGATTTGGGCAGTGTGGCACAGAAAAATTACTTGAGAGAAATTTAATAGTTACCAAGAGTTTGTTGCCACCAGCAACATATCGCCGGACAAGCTGTTATTTGCCTGGAGCCTCGAAGAAAACCAACAAGGCCAGGCTTCTGCATGACTGTGCCTGTTGGACAGGTGGTCTCCATACTTTCTTGGATGATGCTCAGGGCTTTAACCAGATCAAGAGCCTCAGTGCTTCTGCCAAAGGCACCATGTGAGGAATATAAATTTCCTGAAAAATGCCACATACTTCTTTTTTTGAACAGCAGTAAGACTCTCCATTTTCATTTTTGCTTTGCCTACATAAGGTGTGTGTGTATTTCCATACATCTAGCATGGGCTTTCGCTGTTTGCCATTTATATTTTGTTCCCAGGTAACGAGAAATAGGTTTAAATATTACTAGGTATGAAAATAGGTATGACTATTACTATGTAGGCCTTCACATGGTCCTGCATTTGGAGGTTTTAAATACATGTCAGCGGTCTAAATGAATCTAGAAGGTGAAGAAATTTTAAACCTTCACTCAGTAGCTCCTGTTTGCCAGTTGCAAAACAAATAAGTAGTCAGCATAGGTCTACTGTAACAAACTGACCAGAAGACGATGCCCCACTGCAGCTGCATACCTCCTGTTATTACAATCACCCATGTACATTTCATGGTTTAGTGTACAAATGATACAGATTCCATCAAACAGGTGCTGTGTGTTTATTCCCAATCCATTCAGCTTTATGTAGCTGGATGGCACTTGGATGGATGGCACTTCCCATGAGTGGGGTTTCTCTTTGGGTTGCATGAGCTCTATGGGAAAACGTCTGTCCTGACAAAGCAAAAACTATGATGCTGCCACAATGTAGCTCTGCTTGTTTGTATGCTCCCACCCTCAACAAAGGGGTGGGAAAAAGTGAACAAAGCATGGCAAGGGGGCAGAAAGGGGATGTTAAAATAGCCCACTTAACAAATTAGCAATTCACCACGGTGTGAATGGATGTTTACGACCGAGTCCTCCTTCATTCTTCCAGTCAACTGAGCAAATAATGTCAAAGTTCAGTCTGCTAGTATGCTGACACAGTTCAGATAAGGTCGGGGTTTCTTGAGTAGTTTTGTAGTGCTGACGCAATTATAGAATATCATATAGTTACTGAATTCTTCAGTAATTTTGGCCTGTCTACCATAGCAGCCTTTAATTGCAGCTATTCTAGTCTTTTATACTTATGTGTGATTAAAATCTGCTACTCTTCAGAGGAATGGCCCAGCATGCATTGTATCTGAGCACCACTGCCCCCTTGAGGGCACAAATGACCTTTCCACATAAGTGCAGTGACACCATTCAGTTCTTTTCTAGGAAAAAAGAAATAAACAGTTGAGAAAGATAAAAATTTGCCAGTGGACATTTACCAAATGTCCAATTTGGTAAAAACCTTTATTTGTCCAATTCTATACCATGGTATGTGTGATTGTTGATGCTTGGGAGAATGTTGGCTCATCATTTTGTATTCAAAGTTTAATTGTAAAATAAATAAAAAGGTTAAAAAGGTAAAACTGTTGATAATGACAAGGAAAGACAAGGTTTGAACAAAAGTTATTTTTCATTTAATATTTGACACATGTACGTAGTCTCAGCTTTGGAATGTCACCTTCCAGGAACAGACATCAAACAAGAGCTTTAGCTGCAAATTGTAATATTATTGTCCATGTAATAGAAAACACAGAAACTCTAAATTACTTCACGCCGCTGTCAAAAAGGTACTCTGCAGCGTGTTGGATATGGTGAGAACGGCTGAGGTTGTCCAAATGAAGCCCACTGATATGAAGGAGCAGATCATCTCCACCACTATGGCCATCTGTACCAGAGTCTGTGATGTTGGCCACTCAGACTGAACCTTTAAATTAAAAAAACAAAAACAAAAAACAACCTCCCCCTCATCAGTTCTGTACATTCAAAGGCCAATCCTGCCTTGGTGTAACAAGCCAGGAGGGTAAAGGACAGAAAAAAGCAGATGTGTACAAAATGTCACTGCCCTATTTGACCAGGCCTCGCCAGTCCCTTGAAGACGCGCAGCTTTCCTGCCCCAGTCAGATCAAAACTGTAGTCTGTAGTGACATAGGGCATCTCTCCCTCAAGGCCCAGCTGAAACAGAGAAAAGGAACCACAAATCACTGCATGGGGTGGCCTGGGGCAAATAATCACGTAGTCACTCCTGTGCTAATAAAGTTTTATAAAGCAGCTAATAGAAAAGCTTTCACACGGAATAGGAAGACGACAAGCAGTACCAGCTCCTCAGTGTTTACAGTTTATTTGTGTATGAAATGTAAGAACCGTCATCTGACCTGAGTTGTGATGATGCAGGAGGGTAGCGAAATGGCGCCCAGGAGGAGACAGTTGACTTTACGAAGGACGGTGGGATCCACGGGGGTCAGCAGGAAGTACAGACCTCGCACCATGTCGATGCCTCGAAGCACGCCTGGAAAACAAACCACAACACAAACCGTTCCAAACGCTGAATTTATAAATGCCATAAACAAATCAAAGCACATGGATTTGAGGATTCATTCACTGATGATAACCGATTGCACAAAAGTCAGGCAGGGTACGTACCAAAGCCCACACATGGGCAGATGGGTGCCTTGGAGAGCAGGACTGGGCCTCCCCTACTTGTGACTTTCTCTCCCAGGCAGCACAGCCCCACCAAACTGGCATTGGCAGCATAAAGCATGTGACTGGGCGCCACCTCGCAATGAGTCACACCTACAGCCACTGCTGTATGTGGAACCTACAGGGAAAGTTCAAAATGAAATTGGTTTAAAGATAAAATAATAATAAGTCTACAGTTAAACACGCCCCCTTCGAAAGATGCAGCTCCATCTCTGCGCCAGTTAGTGACAAAACTTAAAATTGCCATTGTGGAAGACTCATTTTGAAGAATCTAATGGGAGTAGCTGGTACGTCTTTAAGAAACCTCTTTCATTGGTGGATTATATATAAGTACAAACTTATATATATCCTGGCAGGATACTGAGATATGCTTACAGGGTTTTCAGTACATTCCTATTGTGCCCCCCTTAGGCAAACTGGTGTCATCTTGTAAATGCTGAATGTTAAATGGCAAGAAGCATCACACACCAGTTTCATCAAAATCTGGCCATTAGTTTCTGAGATATTTAACAATAAAAACACTGGGACTCGTGAATGCCTCAAACAACTGAATACAATGGCTTCCCTATGTACCTGGTAGGGGGTGAGGCAGTGTAGCGGTCTCACAGGGCCTGGGTCAGGAGATTGCAGCTGACTGAGGTAGGCCAGCAGTGATAGTTCTCTGTGTTCATTAGTGCGCTGGTGTTTCCTATCAAAAACAATACACACATGCACCCACACACACAGACACACAAATGAACTTTAACTAAAACAATCTGCTTTATTCTGCTATGTACCTGAAATAAGTTGAATGTGAAGAATGCCATTACAAATTTAAAGTAAACATCCAAACATTTCTAGACAAACAAAATTATGGCTGGCATAAAACAGTGTTTAATTTCCATTTATTTAGCTGTGGTGCCGCCCAAAGCTAAAAAATGTACAATGGAAAAGACAAAACACAATTACACCGCCCATATATCACAATATAAAGTGGAAGCAAAAATCATTAGGGAATATCATTGCAGTCAAGTGTCACTTAAGCCAACTACAAATGGGATCATCTGTCAGTGTGATTGATGGTGATTGTGATTCTACTGGCTTATCGCCAAGGGAAGTGACGTCAGGAACGGTGGCCAATAAGTGGTTTGGAACAATAATGCCAACTTAGGATGACAGTGGGGTACTTACGATGTTCCTTGGCGTCCTACTCCCTGAAACTCTGATTGTACGATGAGGTGAACATAGCTTCTGGGGGGGCTGTGGCTCTCTGTAAACTCCTCCAGGGCAGTCTGGGCAGGCGGGTGTGTCTGGCACCCATGTGCTGTCCTCAGAAACTCTGGAGTGAGGGCGGGGCACTGGGTGGACCCACCGTGACCGAGCTGCACTACATGTGAGACCGGGAAGAGGCGGATCATGTCCACTAGCAACTGGAATCCAAAACCTGTGGACGGCCAAGACACACGCATTAGACATCGTTGACAAATAATCCTTATAGATCAAGTTGTACACACTGTTCAGCTGCTGTCATGGAAGAGGCCAGAGCTCCAAGCCTCTGAGACTGACCTTTGACCCAGCCCATGGTGTTGATGATGACGGGGGTCTCTCTGCTCTGAGAGCGTCGACGCCACAAGGACTTGAGGGACTCCAAGTAGCGGTCCAAGTCCGACTCGCATGACGACTGACCGTAGTAGATCATGTGCTCTGGGGTGCACTGGTGTGTGAAAGGAGGGCCTGGAAAGAAACTCAACATAAGTATCCTACTTCCTTCCCAAACACACAGTATAGCAATAAAAGATTCAAAAAAAATCTTTGAGAGAAATGTTGAAAGATACTCTCACACTGTCTAAAAATAATAAATAATAATAAACTATGTATTTTGTATAGCACATTTTTCAAGACAGTGTTAAAGTGTTTCAACAATCAAAAGTAAACATTATACTAAAAAAAATAAACAAGTAAAATCAAGAAGGTGCTACAAGATAAATAAAAAATAATAGCAGTGATGTGAAGTAACTGGGAGGAGGCAACATACCCAGAAGTGGCTCTCTGACAGCAGACATGGACAGACAGCCGGCAGGAGTAAATTCTGTCTGGCCCAGGTCACCTTCCAGGTAATCTACACTAGTAGTGCTGCAAACAAGAATTATCAGGATGTGCAAAATAACAGCAGTAGTACTTACAGAGGCAAAGAAAGAATGAATGGAGAATATATACAAATGGAAATATACTGACAAAATAACTGTACGAAATAAGATGAAATCAGTATAAAAAATATATAACAACGAGAAGGCATATGGAGAAAAACAGACGTGAATTTACAGCAAATACACATGATGTGCAAAATGTTTCATATTCACGTTAACAAGATGACAACTTACTGATTTAGTAAGGTATTGATGAGGATGCGGATAAACGTCGACTTGCCCACGTTCTTAGTGCCACATACGAGGATCACCGCACAACCGTCCATGTCCCCTATCAATGACACGTCTCCGATAAGTTTCCAAGCCAGGGTCAAAAATATCTTACGCTTTTATTTTGTGTTTTTAAACAGTAAAACATGGAAACTGAGCCTGAAAAATCTGTGCTTTTAAACCTAATTTCTAATGTTTTGTGTATGTGTGTACCTCTGCAGGCGTTGACCACTGTATTAAGAGCATCTCTGTAGCTCTTTGGCATCGTCAGGCCCTCGATGGCGCTGACCAGTGGAATCATGCCCAAACCATTGAGTGGAGTGTCAAGCACAGCTGACATGAGTTCACTCTACAAATCAGGAGGGAGGAAACGCTTTTGTCAAACATCATCTGTAGATTCAGGTTCCAAATCAAAGGTGGTTGAATTTATTGTGATGTGGTCAATATTAATAATCGGCTACACCGAAAAAGATCAGTCAACTCACCTTTGGGGGGCTGAACAGTTCACTGAGATCGGTGATGCTTGACAGAAACCGTGTCAGAGGGGTCTCCATGGGCTCCAATAGGATCACAGATGAGTTCAAACTTATCCTTCTTAGCAACTTTTTGCGTGATGCTGAAGAAAACATAAAAGGACAGAAAAATGTGTCAGGTATAATAAAATCTTTTCCTACTGAGCAGCTCAGTATACTGTCCCTCCAGAACAACAATTTCTAGTCCAAAGTAAGTGCAGAGGGGAATCAAACTAAAAAAAAAGAATCATGATCACACAATGACAGGCAGGTGCCTCAAGCTTTTACCTGGTGTAAGATACTTGCGGAGGATTGTTGTGGCCTCCATTCTCTCGTCTCTGGTGTCGTCAGCGCTCCCCAGTGCCGTGATGGTCAGTGGACAATGGGAGGCAGGGGAGAAGAGTGGATATGACTGCTGGCCCTCTTCAATGGTGAAACCCATCACTTCTACTCGACCGTATAGGCAGGTCAAAAAGCACTTCCCACGGAAACACAAGTTCTGGAGGAGAGCAATAAAACTCACTTGTGCAATCACACAAAAACATACATCTTCATAGTTGCCAAACCGGCCTGATTCATCTCAAATTTGAGCAGTGGCCAATGTAAACATTGAAGCTTCTGATTTTGCCAAAATTTGGACAGATGCAGGCTGTAACCATAATTCTTTGCATACCTGATCCTTCTGCATGACTAGTACTGCATGATTTTGTCGATCATCTCTCTCTGCACAGAAATGGAGAGAGTCTCCCTCCAATCTAGCCGAAATGACAGGCCCCATGCCATCTGAGGTCTCCACGCCATTCTTGTGTATGGACTGAGCATAGGCCTTCCAGGCCTGTGAGTCCTGCGACTCATCTGACTCATTGGCCATCGTAAATGCTGAACTCCCATTAGCATGAGTGTAAGATTTCTTAAATGTAGACTGACTAGGAGTGCTTTTCTTAGAGCCAGAGACTGACTTTGACTTCTTCTTCAGTCTCTTGACTGTGGGCTTCTTCTTCACGGATGCTTGGTGCTCTTTTATCAACTGGACCACGACAGGGCTAGATTTGAGATCAGACGAGTTGATAGGAGGTCTGCACCGTTTGCCCCTCGCATCCTTCCACTTCAGGGACTTCGCATGGCCCTTGACTTGTGCGGGTTTGTTTACCTTCATGATTCTGCTATAAGCAATTGTTCCTGCCTGCTGTTGATGAAAAAGAAAGAGGCAATAAGAGATTACAATCTGGCTATGTGAGCTAAGAAATGGTAGCACAGTTCCGTTAGCTAAAATTATCCGACGATCCTTTTATTTACCCCTAAAAGGGGGATTTTAAGGTTTAGTCAATTGATATTGTATAGGCTGCAGCAGTAAATGGGCTAGCTGCACTAACACCTAATAACCCTTTTATCTGGCAAACACAAGTTTACTAAATCTTAGGACAGATAACAAAAATCAAAATTCACTGTCAATAAGGAATCACCTGTCAGTAGACACCGCAACGTTAAATTTTACAGTTGGCGTAACGTGATCAAAGCTATCTAAGCTAACTTGAGACAGCCAATCGCTAACGTTGTTGTATTCAGCCAAGATAGAGAAAACTTACCCCCGATTGGGAAAACAATGTGAAATTGTAGAGATCGCTCTTATAATTGTATTGAGCGACGGCGCCTTATAATCGGAAAGTGAATACAAGGAGCTAGCCAGCTATTACACGCTTTTACAGCCGGTTGCGTTTACAAGCTAGCTAGCTAACATGTGTGAGCCAATAACAGACGCCGCGTCCAGATGGTCGACCATTTCTTACACGGGGTTGAGTTAGCGACAACAAAGTTATTATCCGATACCCCCATGGTATCTCAGCTACGCGACCATCGAATTAATACCAACACAAAAACAATTTAGCGTGGGCAATTTTTGCTGTTTGTTAAAAATGTTTTTGTCACCACTAGCCGTGTAGCGTTAGGACAATAGACGTCTTTCGCAGAGTTCGCTGGCGTAAACAGCGTCACATCCTTTTCCTTCCGTAATGTTCAGGGGCCTACTCGAAACAAGCTGCATGTAGCTAAACCTAGCTACTTTTTCCACCTAATTATTAAACAACTTAAGCGAATGAAGCTCCCCGTCAAATGAGAGTAAATAACCGATTTTCATCAAACTGCAAATGTGAGTCTCAAAATGCTGCTGTCGGGTGCGTACAGCGCTAAGGGAGCGTCTTTAAAGATGTGTTGTGAAGTAAACGTCGAGGTGCGTACGGTGCTAGGGGTTTGTAATAATATGAAGAAAGCAGTATAAACATATGCATTTTAGAAAACACATACGCTTTTTAAAATAATGAACATTTCAAAATTCAGACTTTGACAAAAAAGTAATGGGAAAACATGTCATATCTGAATTAATGGGGATGTACATGATTTAGCTGGACTCTTGAACAAGATAACTTACAACAATTAGTTCAAGATTCAAGCGCAATTCAAAATATTCAAAAGCTATTCAAAAACTCATTTGCCGATATTTGGTTAACTTCATGCTGCTGTGTTATAACAAATTACCTGCAACGCAAGAAGAAAATTCAGTATTTCTTATTCAAAGTCACAGTCATCTAATTTATGTGACTGTATTAAGTCATACAGTTTACAAGACCACCTTTTCTTTTTCATTATCTTGATCAGTTACTGATACATTTTTGACTTTTCAGGAAATTCCAGCCTTGTTCTGTGAAGACATGTCCTGGTGTCTCATGTAGCAGCAGTCTCCACTGAAGCGTGAGGGATGCCTTTGCAAGGGAGCAACCATGCACAACATGTGCTGTCCTCCTTGAACCAGCAGAGGGCAGTAGGGCGGTTTTGTGATGCCATGTTGAATGTGGGAGGTGGGGTGGTCTACCTGGCCCACCGCAACATCCTTGCCTGTTTCAGTGAAATGTTCCAAGAGTCTAACGTGCCCACCGTGCCATGCACAGAGTTCTGCCTTCAAGAGTGCCCCAACGATGGCCTAGAACTGGTCCTGAACTTTGTCTACACTGGAGAGCTGAAGCTGAGTCCTGTCAACCTGGACAAGGTGCAGCGTGCTGCGGCCAGCCTGTGTGTACCAGAAGCACTTGCTCTCTGTCAGCGGTTCATGGAAAGCTCTGAGGAGACTGTGCCTGTTAAGCGTAAAAGAGGGAGACCCAAAAAGTCCACTTCAGATACAACCTCTTTTTGTTCAGTTAAGGAAGAGAAATCGCTCACAATTACAAAAGACGAGCCCAGCTTCAATACTGCCACAGCCATCACCACCGCTGCCACTACTACCACTCGCTCTGGCCGCAAAGTCAAGGGCCCCAGGCGACTGGTTGGTGAGAGCCCCACCACGGATTTCACATCTGCTGACAAAGCCAGCAAGAGGGCCCTGCCTCTTCCTGTGGAGAAAGAAAGCCATGATACTGTTGTGGAGGGTCAAAGCCCACTTCAGCCTGTTGGCGAAACAGAGGTAGAATACATGCACGTATGGAAAAAGTACAAAAGCTTTTTTTTTTGGTGATTATGTTTGTTTTTAATGTTTATCTTGCGTGCTATTTTCAGATGACTGAGCTGCAGATCGATATAAATGACAATGGTGTTAGCCGTGTAAATGAGGATGAAGAGGATGACGACGGGGATGTTGAGGGGCTCAATGAAGACTCAGATGAGGAGTATGTACCTATTGCCCAGCCCAGCTCCATAGCCCTATCCACAGCCGCAACTCGGAGACGCAAAGTCCATAGTAAAGCAGACAAAAAAGAGAATGGCGAGACTGCGGAAGAAGACAAAAAGGGCTCGGTCCAGTGTCCCACTTGTGACAAAACCTTCCGTAGCAAATACTATCTCAAAGTCCACAACAGGTATGGCTGAGATACCGTTAACCTAGTTTCAGCATTTTTCTTCTCTTTAATTGGTGTGGGAAGGATGAGCTCTGTTCTGCTTTGTCCTGTTTGTAGGCGGCACACAGGCGAAAAGCCATTTGTGTGCCTCAAGTGTGGAAAGAGGTATTTCAGGAAAGAGAATCTTTTGGAGCACGAGTCCAGAAACTGTGCAAGAGAGCAAGTGAGTGAGAGAAGAGCCGACCTTCTCAGCTTTCAGCAGTATCGACACGCTAATTCAATTTGTGTAGATTGGGTTGGCAGTCAATGAATGCTACCCTCACTGTCAACGGAGATCCGAGCTGTAATGGGTTTAATGGGTTTGTGCTGTGTTGCTGTTGTAGACGTACTCCTGCCCGACGTGCTGCACAACATTCAGTCGAAAACAAGAGCTACGTTTGCACGTTGTCTCCCACACAGGGGATATGCCCAATAAGGTAATAAACAAAAAAACACAATACCATTATATCAAATCTAAAAATGTATCTTTTGGGGAATAAAATTTTCACTGTTATTGTATCTTTTTTTTTTTTTTTAGTGTTTGTCATGTCCTGAGCAATTTATGCACAAGAGAGATCTGACAATTCACATGATCAAGACCCACGGCTTTCCCAAACCACATGCAGTAAGTTTTGTGTTTTAACTTTTGTGCAAACGTTTTGCACGTTTGCACTTGTGTATGTTTTTATTTATGTTTGAATGTAAGGTATAAACTTGTAACTTCCTGTGAAAATACTGTTTTATCTGCAGTGTGCCCAGTGCACCAAATGCTTCTTGACTCGGACAGAGCTGCGCGTGCACGAGGCAGCCAAGCATCGAGGCGAGAAGCCGTTTGTGTGTGAGGAGTGCGGACATCGAGCCTCTAGCAGAAACGGCCTGCAGATGCACATCAAAGCCATTCACAGGTAGTGGGACGCGGTTCTGTGTCTCTGTAATACAGGTTAGATCAGGTTAGGGGGAAACACAGAATCTGGAAAAACTGCGAGCTAAGCTAGGCATACGTGGGAGTGTGGAGGAATGGTAGTGGAGCCAGCCTCAAGTTAAAAAAAAAGGTGACCATTTCAGCCTGCTATGCTCGCCCTGTTGCTGCTGCGCCCCTGACCCGGAGAAGCAGCTAGAAAATGGATGCATGGATGGGTGGATTTCAGCCACGTTGACATTTATGGCCAAAATGGGCCGAGGGAGGCTAAAATGGTCTCTCTGTTCTCCAGTCCAGTCCTGACTGTCTGACTCTTCACCGCCAGTTTGTCACACTCTTAAGTGTGTGTTGACTTTCTGAAACAAGTCTCTTTAAACTCTGTATTTCCTGTGTAAAAAGTGTGGCAAGGCAAATATTTATTAACAAATTGTTTATTGCCATCATCCAGACTGAATCAATTTTTTATGCTTGGGCTACCTTATAGAAATGAGCGCCCATTTGTGTGTAGCTACTGCGGCCATGCGTTCACCCAGAAGACCAACCTAAACATGCATCTGCGTGTACACACTGGCGAGAGGCCTTACCAGTGTCATCTCTGTGGCAAAACCTTCAGGACGCAAGGTAATGGCTTCCTACCAGTACCATCGTTATGAAAAATGGATATGGAAGTGTATACTGCGAGTAGAGCCAAGCAAAAGTTTCTTATATGTACACTACTCTGAAGACTCAGTCAGTACTGCATGTTAAAAGCCATAATACTAAAATACATAATATAAAAAAGAAATCCCCCACCCCCGAGTATTACTACCATATTAAAAATGATGTCACACTTAATGCACTTTCACTCAAGAACTACCATGTGTTGCACTCATCTCTGTCTCTGTGATACCAGCCAGTCTAGACAAACATCACCGGACACACACCGGCGAGCGACCCTTCAGCTGTGAATTCTGTGAGCAGCGCTTCACAGAGAAAGGCCCACTTGTCCGCCACATTGCCAGCAAGCACCAGGAGGGCCGCCCCCACTGTTGTCACATATGTGGCAAAACCTTTAAAGGTAAGACGAGTCCTACTGATGATACAGTATGAGCCCTATTCGCACACATATCTTGAGCACCTGTTGAATGTCAGCATGGAGTCTGGTCACGGACACACTAACGTGAATAAAATCCCGTGGTTTTGTGACCACCAGCCATGGAGCAGCTCCGCGTCCACGTGCGTCGTCATAAGGGCATGAGGAAGTTTGAGTGTGAAGACTGTGGCTACAAGTTCACTCGACAGGTAAGCTGTGAACAGTAACTACACTTATACCCTTTGCGTCCAATGCTCGCTCAACCCTCACAACCCCATACGCTTGTATTCCAGGCTCACTTACGCCGACACTCTCAAATCCACAAACGCACCGAGAACTACAACCCCCGGCAGAGGAAGCTGAGGAACGTGATCGTGAAGGAATGGGAGGAAGGCCAGAGTGAGACTGAGGCCGAAGCCTCACTGGTCACTGAGCAGACGGACTACGTCCCGGAGACCCCTGTCATCCAGGAAACCCCAAACCCAGTGTCTGTCTCCGTGACTGGCCTCGACCCCAGCAGCATAGTGAGGGTGGTGATCCAGTCGAGTGACCCGGTGATGGAGGAAGTGGTGTCCAGCCAGAACCTGGGGCACGGCCAGGCAGTGGAGAGCTTCACGGTGTCTGACGTCCTGCAGCAAACACAGCTGGTCACCGGGGAGTACGAGTCCACGATGGTTGTGGACGGGATTGTGCAGAACATATCAGAGAGCAAGACCTGAGGACTGAGAGACCGGGGATTGTGTGCAACGCACTCAGAATTATGGTGACCATAAAGGACTGTCATTCTTTCAGCCATTCCCTAGAGGAAAGGATATGAGAGATGGTGAAAAGAGCCTGCAGCGTTGGGCCTTAGTGATCTGAAGACATAGAAACTGAAAGACAACTCAGCTACTGTTAAATTCCCAGACATTTGACAGCAGCAAGTTATTCCCATGCTTATATTGGTTCTATATAAGTGAATTGCATGCCTGTGAGGGTTGCTCGTTGTATGATAAGCATTTTCAGCTTATTTTATTAAGCTTTCTATTATCTATGGGCTCAGTATAACTGGACTCTGAAAATCTGTAACAAGTGGTCTTTCTGTAGAGTTTTGTGAGGGGATAACATGGATGGTGCTGATCAAGGAACATTTATCAGGGCCGATGTGTGTTGAATCTTTTCTATGTAGCAGTCCTGGTCTAGGATTACTGAGCAACAGGGATGGGTATCGAGAACAAGTTCATTCAATTTAGTCTGTTTCTTGGAATCAATAAGCTGTTGTACTATTGATTCCTCAATACAGCCCACTGACATTGATGTCAATGGGCTGTTGCTCAGCTGGATGGTGATTGTTGGAACAGCTGGTAACACATTTTTGGGCCTTTCATCGAGGCATTGATTGCAAACAGTGATGTATTTTGAGCACTTTGTATCGAATAGGAATCAATAAGAGAATCGCTAAAGAACCGAATCCATACAGAGAAGTGAAAATGGCATTGGAAAAATTTGAAATCCTAATGATACCCAGCCCTACTGAGTCCATCTCATTCAGTGTCCTGAGTCAAAAAACAATTGTAGATGATGGCTCATGAAACATTTTCGTAGATATGGGACTGAAAATCTTCTTGTATTGAGTCATGAAGCTCAACAGATTTAGCCTGATTGAGGAATGCATCAGCTTACTCTTGCTATTTAAAAAAAAAAAAAAAAAAGATGAATGCATCTGATTTGTCTTTTCACTGTGCATCACCTACTGTCCATGTACATGTAAGAAGCCTGTCAACAGCTCATCTGATATGAAGCAGCAGAATAAACTCACAGTCCTGCCTGCAGTTTTATTTACGATAACCACACTGTAAAGGACATCACTATACAAACCCATTACATAAGGGAAAGGATTTACAAAATCATTTCAACAACACAAATGTGTATGAAAACTAAGAAAACAATGTTGCATTACTATAACTGTAGAAACACTTAAAAATACTAGTTCCATTTTAACCAAATACTAAAATACAAGAGCACATTGAGAGATCTTTCGCACTTCCAGTTGTGATTGCAGACCCACCACGCACCACATTCCACTGTTCATCCTGTTCCAACTCATAAGCAATAAAGCAACAAAAGCATAAATACATCCATAAATAAACATATCAAACAGTAAAACATTAATAAAAAAACAAAGAAAACGTTGCTTCATGCACGTTATATCGGTGGTTATGAACTCTTGTCCTGTCCAGGGTCAGGAGGGGTGAAACATTGAGACAAGGAGATGGTGCGCTAGAATACCTCAACCCGGTACAAGTTACATCACATGCAACCGTTCTCACATCCTGCTCTGACAATCTGAGATTCCTGGGTACAGCTTGGAGTATAGGGTATCCTGATGAACCTTGCTGAACTTAACGGAGCCATCTGCCTGGGTAGTGCTAGATACTTGTGATTGCTTTAGCGTTTGGAATGTCAGCAGGTCAGCGCTCGTTTCTGACCAATGTTGCTCATCTTAACTTCAAATTAAGAAACAATAGAAATTTAAAATGATTACTCAGAAGAAAACCAATCGAAAATGATCCGCTGTTGTCAGAGATGTCCATACACTGAGACGGTCAAGAGGTACACTCGTGGTAATGAGTGTGTATCAGTGTGACAGCATGGCAGGCAGGTGGACTACAAGGAGCACACACTACTATACAGTCACAAAGTGCCTTCTCTGTCCTTCAGCAGTGTGGTGAGGTCAATTCACAGTCGATGGCACTACGGGGGAGAACGGACTGAAAGGGCGATCGGGATATCTGGGTCCAAACTCAGTGCGCTGGGTTCACGTCCTGGTTCTGGTTTTGGTTGAGATTGTTGTTGAGGTTGTGGAGCGCTTGGTGACGCTGGTGCCGGTG
>CABFOQ010028559.1:27782-41337 GCA_900660455.1 Gephyroberyx darwinii | reverse complement strand
GACATGATAAAACAACCTCTCAAAATTTGTCACATTGCGGTTGTAGACAAACATTTGTGCTCATTGCTGAATGTTGAAAGGTAAATCATCAATCGTCACATTGTGAGCACATTTACGCAAACAACATTTTTCTTTTGAGCGAATTGAAGTCAAAAATAGCGGCGACTATTTGGAATTGCCCGGCTTACGGTGCTGATGTAACCGGCTCACAAATATCAAAAGTATATTTATATCCTCCACCTGGCACCGTGGGGATTTGGGAGCGAGTGTTTGTATGTTTGGGTTTTAGCATGATTATTAAAGTGCGTGTTGAAATCAGTTCATGTTCATATCTCGGTTGGTTGCACGGGAGAATACGTTACATGTACGGCGTGTTGGTTGTTTTACCATACATGGCTAGTATAGTTATGATGGAGACTATAATGTAATAATAAAACAAAACGCTTTTCAAACAGGCACTAAACCAATAATACATCAAAGCCAACAAGATAATAAATAGCAAGCCAGATATGTATCATAACCAGGTCACAAAAGAATAAAACCGGTAATACAGAGGATATAAAAGCCTGTTTGTAAAATGACTCTTAAAGTGATTTAAAATAGGACGCTGAGTACAAGCCCCTCCTTCTATAAATCATTCTCTAGATTCCTCTGTGATTCCTCACTAACCGCTGTAGCTACCTATGGGCCCTGACTTGTCTTTATATCCACACCTTGTTAACTGCTGCTCTGTGTGTATCTTTATGTGCGAAGGGACTGACTGTCACAGCATCAGTACAAATATGAAACATAAAGTGTGTAAAAGTCAAGGACCTTTTCTTTTGTCAGATGATAAATAATAGGTAATTTATATGTCAGAACAATCTAATGTTTGTCAGAGCAGTCTTGTAATCTGGCAAAAACATTCTTGCTTCAGCTGTGCATCTGATTGTACACCTGATACAGGATTATTTATCTGTTGAGATTCATTCTTTCATTTTCAACCTGAGGTGTAAGAAAGACAATACAATTCAAGGAAATTCAGAGGTTTTCCCACAGAGCCAACAGCAGAGAGGGGACATCTTTCAGACATTTTCCATATGCCATGACTTCTGCAACAGCTGCAGTTTTATAAAATAAATACATTTGGACTCAACTGTGAAAAGGATTTACGTTTGGTGTCCACTGTTTACATCCAGAATATTCTTAAATATGGCATCATGGCAAAATAAAAACAAAACATGTACAAAATACACAATGACAATATATGTCACATTGGATTTCTGTACTACCTTTGATTCAATTTTAATTTAAAAGTGAACTGGAATTCACCACCCATCCAAAATGTTACTCTAAGCCCTGGCAATTAGTGTAACTCTTCAGAGTGATGTCATGGAAATGTTAACAACTGATTAATGATGAAGCCTGATCTGAGATGAGCTCGTTGGGATGTGCTTCTATTTGATCCCACTGCAGTAGATACACTTGTCTGATTTATATGTTTTTCATTTGTTTATATTGGTTCATGGAGGGCCTTTCTGACCTGTAATGTGTTTCTTTTCCACAGGGAGGACATTCTGTACTACTACCCCAAAAGGTTTATTCAGAGAGATGACACTGACCGTTTTTACATTCTTAACACTCTCTTCAACCTTTCAGGTACAAATGTAATTCTTCTCATTGTTCTATGAAGACATAGTTATAGACTTTAAAGTCAGACAATCACATTCATTATTATTGTGTGTGTTTGTGTAACCCCAATTCAAATATTGAAGTAAAGGCAAATAATATATTTAGAACTAGAATACAGCTCAGTGATAACTTTATAACTTTAATAACTTTACCCTGTCATCACTTTGTTATTGATCTGGGGTGGGTTGACATACTTCACGCAGTTTCAAAAACGTTTCTTGTACGTTTCCCAAAGGATGTGGTGACGAAAACATTTCAAGAATTACTTGAAGATTAACTTAAAATTTGATTCCATTTATCACTTTTAGCCCACAGAGCAGAGAATACTGAAAGCTTTAGCTTCCTAATGACATTACAGGCTACTCAATGTGGAATTAAAATTTATGATCATCAATTAATTTATTGTCAACAAACTTCATCTTCTCCAACATCACTGAATCTCATCGCTCATCATCCATAATGTGTCAATCACCTTGCCATGCTATAATCACCACTTTTTTGCCTGGGATATGCTGAGAACAGTGCCGAATAACTGCTACAACACCTTTCGGGAAACCCACCCCTGAGTGTTTCACTGTCACAAGTAAAAAAAAAACTGCATTGGCATAAGCAGCTTCAATTTGCTGGCTCACTGGCCTATATTTATACTCTACAGAGACTTATCTCTATGCTTGCCTTGTTGACTACTTCACCAGATGCAGCAGATACAAAAAGTGAGTGGACAGTCTCTAATCCCCTCTCCCTTTGACCATTATACTTGGTTATTTTACATTTGTTCATGCATAAGAGCTAAAAAAACAAACAAACAGTCAAACCAAGATGCATTTCTCCACTCTTTCTCTCCTGTTAAATGTTTTCCAGCTTGCAGAAAGGCTTCCAGCATGGCGACTTGTTTATGTCCTTCAGAAGCATGTTCCAGGATGTTCGAAATGCAATGGACTATGTTCATGATAAGGTTAATTAACAAAATATGGCATTCTGTGACCTTACATGAAACATGTAGATATGAGTGAGCCCCACTGTTTGGCATGGGACGTAATCCATTTATCTATATAATACTTTTATTTTTGTGTGGCATGTAGGGCAGTTTGAAAGAGAGAACTATCAAGAATTTGGAGAAATATGTTGTCAAAGATGTGAGTAGTAAAGTGTTTTGTCATTTAATGTTCCAAAGTGTGTATTGGCTTTTTGAAAAGAATGGCTCAAAGATCATGATCTCACTTTAAGTGAATTGACTCTTTACTTTCCGCCTCACTCAGCCAAACCTACAGGTAATCCTGAGTCGGATTAAGGAAGTGGCCAAGGTCTTCATTGCCACCAACAGTGACTTCAACTACACTGAGGTGAGCTTTTAAACCTTTTTGGTATCGTGACAAAATACACACCAAACAACAAAGGGTATTAATATGAATAGGAAACAACTGCCATGCGTCCTAACATTTAGTTTTACATTGTTCACTCAGGTCATCATGAAATACTTGCTTGAAAGTGGATCTAAGGTAAGGTTTGTAACTGAATTCAGATATTCAGTATTGTGTAAAGATCCCATGTGAATTCAAATAATCAAACACATGATTTAGTCTGCACATGACTTCAGTTAGCTATGTTGTACCTTGATGTTTTTACTGAACATCAACCATCGTTCCAGTCTGGCGGTCAAAAAGTGTCATGGCGCTCCTTCTTTGACCTCATCGTCGTGGATACCAAGAAGCCACTGTTCTTCGCTGAGGGGACTGTGTTGAGACAGGTGGACACTGACACGGGGAAACTCCACATTGGGACTTACACCGGAGCCCTGCAGCATGGGACTGTGTACTCTGGGGGTAGGGAGGAAGGGACAGATATCATATCAGTGGAAGAACGGGTATATCATTTAGTCCCTCTTTTATGTTATCTTCTGTACTCAATTTCTCGCTGCAGGCTCCTCAGACATTATCTGTGATCTGCTGGATGTGAGGGGTAAGGACATCCTCTATGTTGGAGATCACATCTTTGGGGACATCGTCAAATCTAAGAAGCGCCAGGGCTGGAAGACCTTTTTAGTGGTACCGGAGCTCACCAAGGAGCTGCAAGTGTGGAACGAGGAGAGACGTAGGAACAAACAGTATATCTTCTCGTCACATTCATTTGGTCATTTTGGGGATTTCCAAACTTTTGATGAGTGTTCTCTCGCTTGCTTCAAGATCTCTTTGAGGAGCTTAAGAGCCTTGACGGCCGCTTAGCTGAGCTTTACAAGTGAGTTTGTGTACATCTGTGCTGCATCATTTATGACATGCAGTGACGTAGCTGTTATTTATCGATCTTCTGTCTCTGTCCTCTGAAGGCACATAGACAGTAGCAGTCAAGAATGTCCTGACATCAGTGCCATTCAGACCCGAATAAAGGTGAGCTCTGTCCCACTGGCCTAAGCATTGCTGATTTAACCAAAAAGGAACCTCTTGTTGTCAGGAAACATTTAAATAGGTTGTTGACTTTATTTCCAGTTGCTGGGAGCATTACTATTTACCTTGCCCAAAAAGAAGCCTAACATATCACCACCTTTATATACCCAACCACATCAAATTCTCAACCACATCAAAAGGAGATGAGATAGGTCAACTTGATGGATTGACAGATGAAGGATCATATTCGCTGCATTTCCCCTGCATGTTGAGTGAGGATGGTAGCACCATGTTTATAACAATAAACATGAACTGTAATACATAACACACAATAATGACACGTATGATGCCCACTAACTGGCTTTAGGTAGGAGAACAAACTTATAGTTTCAATTGATCTTTACATCATTCATCATCATTTCACTCATGAAAAAAGGAATTGTACCAGGATGAGATTTTTGAGATATATGTGAAAAACATATATGTGTTACAATTATTGATAACAATATTATTGATTGAAGGAGTTCATATATTTTTGTGCAATACTCATATGTATCTGTGCATGTTCTTTATTTGTGATATCTTCATTAAGATTTGAGGTTTAGATAAGGATTTTATGAGGTTATTCTTCTACAAGATATGAAATAATGCCCACCCCTTGTAGGGTTCACAACCATTCAAGCATGACTGTAGTTCTCTTGGTGATGAATAAGGAGTCCATGGGGTCCATGAAACCTGTTCAGTTCTTGTTCAATTTTCCTATTCAATCTATAATTTCCAAAGTAAATTTTGAAAAGTAAGTTCTTTGGAGATACAGAGTTTTTTCACTGGACAGTGATGTGTATCAAAGAAAACAACACAACACCCCAAGACCTGAGACGCCAAATGTCATAAAGCATAAAAAGTGAGCAACAAAAACAATGACAAATCAATAAAGTGGCTGAGATGGTTATAATGGTGGCTGAGACATCACAAGTCCTTTGCTTTCACCTTCAACCACTATGCTTCCAGCTTCCCCATGTGTTTACACTGAAAATACATGTAAAGCCCTGTCCAGGTGTACGTCAATACGCCTTATTGCAACAGAAATAAACACTTTACAATGTCTGTGTTTTGTTGATGATATGGCTGTTTTTGTTCATCGCTGGTGTGATTAGGTGGTGACCTACAGGATGGACATGTCCTATGGCCAAATGGGCAGCCTTCTGCGCAGCGGCTCGAGACAAACGCTGTTTGCCAGTCAGCTCATGCGTTACGCCGATCTATACTCTTCCACCTGCCTCAACCTGCTGTACTACCCTTTCAACTACGTGTTCATCGCTCCACCAGTCCTGGTTAGTCCTTTCCCTCATCCATACCCTCAGACAGTCCATCTACAACACATCATTTCATTGGTTATAATGGCAGTTAATTTTCCTATCATTTTTATTGATGATACTTTGTCAGATGCCCCATGAGTCTTCATTGGATCAACTCTCTATTGAGTTTCCTTCAGCTGGGCTCACTGCCACCGATCATATCGTCAGGACAAACAAAACCAAGGTTGTATTATCGTTATGATACAATATCACAGAGTAATAAGCTATGTACAACTGTATGTAAGCCGTGTATGGTATTCTTAATCTTCTTTGTCATGATTTCATCTAAATAATAGTTTTACCAAGTTTTTAACATTGTAACTCTCTTACTGTGCTGAAGAAAAGTGACCAAGACAATCCAGAAGTTTCAGAGACCTGAGGATGTGGCATTCACCAGAGATATCCACTCTGCTTCCATTTGCAATGGACAATCTTACTGATGAAGATGGCTTCTTGTAACTGTGCATATAACAAGGGTTTGTTGCAGTCTAATGTGCTTAGTAGATGTTCATAACCTCATTTAGACAAAATGTAAAACTAATTTATTGAGCCACCTGCTGGATATGAATTGCTATGCCATGTCATGTTTACTAAATTAACCCATTGTTGAAGAGTATTGGAAGTTTATGATTAAAAACCAAAACAGATTCAGGGTTACTGTATATATGAATGGAAATGTGTCATATTAATGTCTTAATCTGTTTTTAAACATAATTAGGGATTTTTATTTATTTATATAGTGATGTGTTTGCTCTTTTGATCTGATGTTTGTGTTATAGTTTTTAAAACTTTACTATATATTAACATTATTTATTTGTTGTTTGTGTAAGGTTTTCCAACTTCTATTGAATCGTTTCAATAAATCACTCATATTTATATCTGTACTGTCATTAAGAAGTGCACAACAGCAACTAAACACATAGCTACACATATCTGGTGTTCATATCTGCGGCACCCCGGCTCGTATATAAAGACATGCTCATGTGGTGCTTTAAAATTGAAGTAATATTACCTATTGATAATCTAAATCAGCTGAGGAGTTGAAATTAAGTTTTGCCATTCTGCACTACATCTATTGTCCATTGGATGGCAATGAATCACTTCTGCAATAGATCTGTGTGTGTGTGTGGAATAGCTACATAAAATAGTGCAGGTTATTTCTCATTCACTGCTGACATGCCAAAACTGTTTTATGTCAATGTACAGTTAGACTTCATACTTACCTGTATCTTTCCAACAAGAATAACTGCAGAAATACTCTGAAACATTCATTCTAAACAATTCCCAGCCTACCTCTGGTATCCAGGCTGCATTTGTGTGTTTACTTTTTATTACAAAATACTTATTTCTCATTCGTCCAAACTGGCAGTTCCTCCCCATCTCAGAAATATGCCCACATGCGCTGTGATGATGAGAGCTGTTTTCTCACAGGAAAGGACAGTAGTCTTGTAGTGTAGAGGTGTGAAAAATATCACAGTTTTCTCGCTGCATTGATGTACAGAAGAACAGCTTGTTCAGAGCCTTGCCCACAGTTCACTCTGCAGAAATGTCTGCCAGCTTCAGAATAACAGTTCACTGCCTGTGTGGATCCTGATCACATCTTTCATAATGATATTGACACTGAGGAAGAGAGAGGAGGATGACTTCAACATTGGCCTCAACCCCTATGGTGCTCATAATGTCTTGAGAAACTGAATTGGTGCTGTTAGCTATGACTTCTGGATTTTGAGACACTGACAATCGGTTACCTCTTTGTTTTACTAGAAAGTCAAAATGAGGATGAATCCTCTCTGTGACACAAAAATCTGCAAATATTGGCACTTCTTGTTGTACACACAAACACACACAAACACACACACTTCCCAAATGATTTCATTTCTTGCATCAGGCCTATTTCAGTTTATTTGTATTTCCCTTGTCGTTTTGTGTGAGCTTGCTATCTTGATTTTTTTTGGTTTGTTTTTTTCTTTTTTCCATTTTGAGGTGAAACGTTTTTATAAGTTTTTTTTTATTATCTTATCTGCACAAATTAATGATTTATATCTCATCTTTGTTTTTTATCATTTCATTTCTTTTCTATGTTATATCATTGTGCATATAAACTAAACTAATCTATGCCTTTATCTGATGAAGTGAAAATATTTAGCCCTCAAACATAAAATGATGCCATTATCTATTTTTAAAATTTGAACTCACTATTCAAACTCACTAGTCAAATCATATTGTTTCGATTATGGTGAGTGCAATGCTGTAAGTATTTAAAGTTAAGGTTGTAGATACTCTCAGGGACATTTCTAGAGCTGTTACACCAAAAGTATTTATAGTTACTAGACGCAATAATTTTTTCTTTACTTTTGAATTGAAGTCATATTAATTATCTATAAATCAAAGGTTGTGATTAGTTGATTAACTGAAATCAAGGATTGACACTGCACTACATCTCTTGTCCTTTGGTTGGCATTAAATTGCTGCAACAGACTTGAGTGAGGATTGCTCCTGTGTGTGGAGGAGCTAAATGAATAGCCTAGGTTGTTTCTCATCCACTTGCAACCAGGCTATAACTGTTTCATCTCAGCGTGAAAATAGCCAAGAGAATTGCATAGAGCCTCTAATATTTTACTTTTTTTGTCATCAAATGAAAGTGTTTCCAATAAGAAAACGACTGGTGAAGCATACCAATGCCCTGCTGATGCAGTGAGATATTTAGTCTGAAATCAAAGGTGTCCTGGTTCAGAGTGTGGTGGATAGCACTTCAAAGGTGTAGTGCCTCAACACTTCCTGAGAACAAACACATAAATAAAGACTCCGATCCCACCACAAACACAGTCTGGATGACTCTTTCTCTTTCTCTTTCTCTTTCCTTCCTTGATTCTGACAGTCCTGCTCCCACGGCAGATAAACTTTTATCAACGTAGAGCTGATATGAATAATACTATTAACACTGAGGAAGAGTGAGGAGGAAGACTAGCGGGGGAATAGTGGAACAAATGTCTGAGGCAGGGGGCCATGTTGCATGACCCTGATCATAATGAAGCTCCCACTGTCCAAAAAGGGCTTCAACATTGGCCTCAACCCCTTTAAGAGGCAAGGAAGAATGTAACATAATATAATCAGTATTACCCAATGTTCAATTTCACATGTTTGCTGAGTTGTTGCAAAAAATAAAAAGAGCTGGTTTAGCAAATAGCTCCACATCTCCGGTGTCCATATCTGGGCCATTTTGGCTCCCATGAGTCTGTAAATGTTGCATTGATTTTATTTCTCTATGGTTTATCTTAACAGAATAAAGGATCTGATGAATTACTAGAATCATATAACAAAACGGTAGAAACATTCCTGAAAATCACAGTCTAGTACCGGTCTATTATAGTCTAGATATTAGCTCCGTCTGGTCACCATAACAATTCGGAAATGTAATCTATGGACTGTCACTGAAAACACCAGAGCACGTTGTGTGTATGATTGTGTAACAGGTTGATTATGAGGTGAAAGGTTTAATTGGGTGGAATTGTGTGAATGGTTTGCAGGCAGTTACTATTTGAGTCGAATTTGAGCTGTGAACAGACGGACCCTCTTCTAGGTCTGAACACCGCACAAATGTTACGCAAATGCTTGGACAAATGTACTCGGGGCTGTTGTGTTTTCCCCACCATTTCACTACAGCTTTTACATCAAGCTGATGTCCTACCTTTATTTGGCCTGATATTTCCCCAGTAGAAGCAATAGTAAGAATTTCTATTACAGAATGGGGTTCCTATGTATTCACTTTGTCTTGTTTAATTTAAAATTCTCTTTCTTTCATTTCTCATTAATTTATGAATCTGGCCAATCTGCCAGACTTGAAAGTAAATTAATATTGATTTATTTTTTGTTGAATTTCTTTCCCCTGAAGAACACACTTAGGACCAATTGAAAACATTAATTAAATTATCTTTATTCAAAGAGAAGGTGACAAAGGCAAATAACAAATTTATTTTATTACAAAAGTATTATAAAGTTCTACAATTAAAAATACATACAAATATATGTATATATTTGTATGTGTTATATGTAAGTATTATTTTGAGTATTATAAGCATATATACAGTATAATTAGTTTAATTTAATTTTAAGCCAGTTCAAGTGTCATCTGTGTGTAGAACAGTATTTTCCAACACTTTTTCCCAGCATACCCTCTTACAGTCACTTCACCTTTTCCAAAAAAGATTTAATCAGCTGGAGTGCAACACATCCATTCATGAACAGCAGGCCAGTAAGCACTTGCAATGAAAAGATGAAACTAAAAGCAAATGCATTTGTTTCATGTGGAACAACTGGAATGTGGTGTTTCGTGTATGTAGTGAAATCTGGTTCTCATTAACTCATTAGCTAGTTAGCAGTGTTGCTTGTATGATTTTCACAAAATGCTGCTCAGAAGCACCACTGACATGTTGGATTTCACTGCAGGATACTTGGTGCTCTATCCAGTCAGATAACTGCAGAAGCACCACCGTCCCCCATTCCACACATTCCAGGATTTCCCAGAAAGCATTGCAAGCAAGCCGAAACAAGTCACGTTCCTCACTCAGGGAGAATTTCGCACAGTCAAGTGACTGAGGTTTGCTCTGCTTTACAAATGCTGCCTTCCCTTTAATATGCAATCACATAAGCACACCTTTACCTCTGAGCCACTTCTTGCAACATTCATCTATTTCTGTGGCCACACAAGTAAAATGACTTCACAAACCAGGCTTTAATAGGCCAAACCTTTGTGACAGAACAAACATGCTTACACCTGAAACACTGTACTGGAATGGAAGTTGCAGAGCTTTAAAGTATAGCATGCGTGACATGAAAGTGTAACCTGCAATCTGTTTGTTTCTATTTTAAATTTTTTTTTTTACTTGCGCCCATTTGTGGCAGCTTATAACAGGAGTTGGGAGTGTGGTTAAACATTTCCACCCAGAAAGGTCTGCTGACAGTCATCAAAACAAACAAACTTCTCTTGCTCTTACTATAGAGTTCACACATGAGGAGCACACAGGAGCAGTGACACTTAATCTCAACACTGAAAGAAAGAAAGAAAGAAAGAGTGAGCGAGAAAGAGAGAGACAGAAAAAGAGAGAGCAAGCGTGAGTGAGGGGGGGCGGGGGGCTGCTCCCTACATTCCTCCCAAACTTCCCCTCCCCCATCGACCTGCTACCACTGAGGATGCTCAAAAACACACTCACATCAACTCTCTCCATTTTCTGTATTTGATCTGCTTATTTTACCATTTACGTACCGGTACACGCTCTGACATTGTTTTGTATGACAACACAACAACACACAAGTTAGGGCAGCATGACAGATTCAACTCTACTGAGGAAACCTTGGATTTAACAAAGAATTAATTCATCATAAAAACTGACTATACACTACAAAAATGGAAAATGTTATCAATATTTCACAACAGCAACATTAATTCAATGGATTGATGATGATCGGGGTGTTAAAATGTGTCAATAATAGATTTTTGCTTACACTTTCCACTTTAATTTAATTTTAACCTATTGCTTTGCTACTCTAGGCATCAGCAATCTATGATCACATTTTTACACTTTACCTTACATAATTAACAACTTTTTTTCACTCACAGCAGTGATGTAGTGGTAAATAAAAAGGTGGATAAACTATGACTTCTAGGATCATCACAACCACCAAGATGAACAAAAATCAATAATACTTTCGTAAAACGCATTATTTATTATACACCTTATTTTCATATAACTTACATCAGTTTGATGCTATTTACTATGACGTGTACTACGAATTACTGTCATGAGGATTTATGTCAGCCTAAAAATGGGAGTAAACTGAAAATAAGAAAGTGGTTAAAATGCGTTTAGGTGAGTTTTACCCTCCACTACATCCCTGCTCATCACTCAACTTCTACACAAATTCCTGCAGCATTTAAAACAAGCCTTTAACACCAGTTCAGACTGAACTGAGGCCAAATGCTATGACAATACTATTGCACTGCTAGAATGGATGGTACAGTAGTGCAACATTGTCAAAGCAGCTGACCTCAGCATGTGTCAGCACGTGGACATGAGGACAGCCATTCTCCATTGCCAAACTAAAATTTAATTGACAGAAGCAATGACAGTATTTGTCTGTGCACTTGTAGGATATTCCAAAGAACCGACAATTGGGAAAATCAAATTGTCCTGAAAGGCAAATTTGAACGTTTTCTTTGTGGTTTAAATGACAATGGCTGTTCAGTACGAAACGTGAAGCTCAGGTTTTTGAAATCATGACAATTATTTAGAGAACATCTTTACACCTGGAAAATATAGCATGAGCTTCATCACCTGAGAATTGTGAGTGAGTCTTCTGATAAATGGCAAGAGACACACCTTTTTTTTCATTATAAAGATGCCATTAAGCAGATATATTTGGTATTCTTGCTCAGAAAGACAGACACACACAGAAACAAACAAATACACAAAGGCACAAGCACACACACACACATAGCACATTTTAGGAACCCTTATATTTATGGCCTGACTATCTGAAGGGTAAGATAAGGCAGTAAAGACAGGTGTGGGTCTCCGTTTCATCAGCCAATGCCCTTTTAATATTGCACTGCTCATCTCAATGTCCAGTAGTGCAACAGAAAAAGGGCAGTGGACAACAACATGGACACCATCAACCTCCAGGGCAGATACTGACTCCACTAGCCACCTTTTCCTCCATGACAAAGTCACCCAGCAAAACATGATCACTTTTGATACTGTGAACCCAAAGGCATTCATAACACTACTATAAGTGGTTTATCAATTCCTATATTGTTATTTTCAAAGTTAGGCTATTGGATGTAATCAAAACTACAACTGAGGTTAGATCACAGAAATACCCCAATACCTGTTTAGGCTAGGAGTGTTTTAAGATTACACAATCCAGCAAAACTCAAATTAAATTGAGATATAAAGTTTGTAAACTGCTGACATATCTTGGTAGTGGTTTCCCTGCATTTCTCTGCACACCATCACTATTAGCTGCAATTTTCACATAAAGTCCAACATTTATTGCACTAATTATGTTGTAGTTGACAAAAGGTTAAACAATACAGTATAATAATATAATTATTATGAAAGTTTAATGAACTTCATAAATTAAACAGCATAGGTTGCTGTCACCCTAGGAGAATGGTTATTTCCCAGCATAGGGGCACATACTATTCTTTTCCAGGGAATGACATGCTGTCTAATTTTTTGGGGTAAAAATGGGAGGTTCAAGATAGAGGACATACTCTTAATGTTTTCAAAGAGCCCAGAAACCGACCATATCTACTTAGCAAAGGCATTTTATCACTTAAGTACTAATTCTTAACTCAGCATCCAATTTGTCATTATCTCTAAAAAAACACACTTAGGATCTGACGAAATAAATTAATTGGCCTAACCGAAGTGAACAGTTATAGGAGGGAAAAAACTTCTGTCAGCCTGTCGACCACAAAAAGTTGCTTTTCTCTATTGCAATGGCACAACTCAACAATATAACTCAACAAAACCTAAACACGAGCAAAGTAGGTCCTGCAACTTTGCACAATTAATGTGTTGTTACATACCAGGCAGAAGTTATAGCATAAAAGAAAAGCATATATTGGAAATCACTGGAAAACGATGTAGGCTTTCTTGGGCTTGGTCCATATGATGATTACTAGAAACACATGAGGTGTTCCTGTTTTTTGTTTTTTTTCCTGATCTTAGAAGGTTTATGTTTTCTCCGCCATATACATCTATATGATATAGGCCTACAAGCCTCCTTAACATTGGAAGCACTGAATTTGCTCTGCAAGCCATTCGTGCCAGCTCACATGCCTGTCCTACAGTACAATACTGACGACTTGTTAGATTGCACAAGAGACTAGGCTACACGTACAAACCAGGACCGTGAATATCGCTCCCTTAGAGGCCCAGAACACTACAATAAGAGCCCAATAAGATCCAGGACGCGTTTATCTATCTACAAATCATAGTGATCAAGTTTCGAGGCGAGCTTCCAGATGCGTCGCGCACGGAATCTACTTAACTCTTATTGGGTTTTTTTCCTCCTCAAGTCACATAAATAAACACTTAATCGCCACATCTCTACCTTTACAACTTCCAAGTTCGCACTGAG
>CABFOQ010028559.1:14915-27762 GCA_900660455.1 Gephyroberyx darwinii | reverse complement strand
CTTGACAATTACGCAAAATGCAACTCACAGTGGACAAACCCCCCCACCCCCTCCCCTCGCTCGCTCCAAATTCATGAATAGTATCTAGCCAAGGGAGGGACAATCCGTTATAGGCAAAAAGAGAAGAAACAAAAGTTGTCCATAAAACAAAGAAAACCAACCCTCTCCACAAACCACACTTAATGGTCCGCTGTTTTGGGAATTGACGCCGTCATTCCTACAGGGCGGAAAATATATAAAAAATCATATCTGTGGAGCTTGAAGATTAAAAAAATCGCAAGTCTTCCATGCACAACCACACGGCCTCCCAGATCCGGACTCCATCTTTGACTACTTGACATTCAGAGCCTGCCGGAGCAAATTCCTCGTTTGCATGCCTCCTACTGATTGGCCTCTTCTTGCGCTAGTCTTTGCTATATGATGAGCCATTGGTTTGGTTTCAGCGTGTTCAACACTTCCACCCGACACGGGATTGGCTGCACACAGGGAAGCGTCACACCGTACAACGAATAACCGATTAACTGTCTCCCATTCACAAATTTCTCGTCATCTGTTTCAGTGTACGGTTACTTTATCATATTTTTTTTTTTTTGCGAAACAATTTATCGTGCGTTTGTAAAAAAAGGGTTTTTAATTTACCTTCCGGCCACTGCAGGAACAGCGATGCTTTTCATTAGTTCAAAATAAGCAGTAGCTCACGGTGCATGGATGTATTTTCTCACATGTAGGTATCACACTGGTGTTTTTTTGAAGCGTCGGATGAGCACCACTTTAAAAATCTCAATAATCTCTTCATTTTTACAGAGAAATATCGGTCTAGGCTCTGTTTTCCAGATGCTCTTGCATGGGGTTTATTGGCTCGGCTGTTATAACGAGTGCCTAAAGGACATGTGACAGATTTTTAGGTAGGTAGGTAGGTAGGTATGCATACTTGTGTACCACGCAAACCTTATACGACTGAATTCATTACTCAGAGATCATCAATTGGGTAAGAAGGTGCATGGTTACAGTACATGGTGTTTGTAGAGGTGAGGACTGAACGATCAATTCTTAATGAGATGGTGCTGTAGACATGGGTGGTGGTGGACAGTGGTGGAGGCGGTCCCAGTGGGCGCCTGAACCCCTTGCGAGGCTTTGATTGACGCATAGAGAGGAGTAGCGGGCTGTGAAATCTGGCATTCCTGGCCAGAGGAGCTGAAATAATGGTATTATCCAGTGGGAGAGGGCCCACTTTTTACTCCCCACACACCCACCCACCTCAGCCCACTCTGAAGAGATCTGATTGTGCAGCCAGTCGGCAAAAAATGTTTGATGTAAGGCGGGCCATGGTGAATCCGGTGGAGATTTAGAGTGGTGATGCCCCCTTTGCCTCTCAGAGTGTCTCTCCATTGACTCTCCTTAATTGGACTGAACTTGTATCAAACATTTCTGTTCAGTCTGAGCACCAAAGTAAAGTAAAATTCAGAAAATGAATATGGGAAGTAGCAAGGTATTCTGTAGTGGATAGGCACATTACTTAAATACTGACTGTATTTGATTTCCTAACTCTTATTAAAATTGTATTTGTACATCTCATATCTCACCTATTCATAAACCAGTCAAAACCACCATCAAGGAAATTCATGGAGGCAGCCCAAGAGCAAAACGTGATGTGATAAATGTAAATATCTGAAATGTAAATCAAATATTATTGGAGGAAGAAGAGAAACAGAGGTCCATTGCTTAACTTGACCTCATAGAATAGTATAATGCATGATAATCACAAGGTGTTGATAATGTGGAAATGAAGTTCAGTCAAATATGATATGGCTTTGTAAAAATAAAATGCAGTTATTCTGCACTGTGTGATAAGATTAATTTTAGATTAGTTACACATGTACACAAATATACACATACACACAGATTTGTACATTAAAATATTAGAGTTGACTTAACACTGACATCAGCTAGAGGGTAACGGGCACTAGAATCTGAGGGAACATCATTCACAATTTCATAACAAATGTTCAAAATTTCTGCGAAAGGGAAACACTTCCACATAAGGAATAATAGAATTGTTTATACACAGTTTTGTTGCTTTTCCCCATCCATCAACTTTTGTTTGATATAAATCGTATACTATAGAAGGAACAAAGCAGGCACAATAATTGTTGTAAAATAATTTACTTGTTTTCAAGGTTATTTAATTTGAGTACATTAATAATATGGGATTAATGACTTTAAAACAGAGTTTACTAATTGAAAGAACATTCACTGCGAGAGTTTCATTCGTTTTATTCAGTTCATATACTCTCGGTAAATGCAATGAACTAACTTTAAGAAGCACTGATTACTTACTTGCTTACTTACTTTAGTATTTTCTACCAGATTTGTACAATAAAAATGTAAAATGAATTATGCATTTTCCATCTTAAATGAAACACCATATGATAAAAGGAAATATAGTCTTATGTTTTCATACACATTTTCTTTCACCTAATTTACAGATATTTTTAAATAAGTTTTCATTATCATTATTATGCTGTGGTTTGTTTGTATTCAAAACTATGTTAAAATATTCAATTCAACAGTTTTTAACTCAAATTAAATAGTATTACACTCTGGAATTGAGGATAAATCACGCTGCTATTGAATTACTTAATATTAATTGATATCAAAATGTTGAAGTTAATCAATGATTAATTTGGGGGTTTCACTTTTACTCAAAGAAGTTTGCAGTGGAAAGACAGTAAAGTAATTTAATAAGGTTATTTCAAGCTTCTGTTTTAATTTTCAGCTCTTTTATGAAATTTCAAAACCCCAAATCAAACATATAATTGAAACATTTTAGAAATAAACAATGAATGAGTAGTTTCAAACTTATGATAGTAAACGTAAAAGCAAAAGTTTTACGGTCACTGAAATTGCAACTTCTTTTCACTGAAAAGTCATTCAAATAATAATGCACATTAGTAATAATACAATTTCTTAGAGATCTGCTAACGAAATAATTGCTTTCCTGGGCTACTTCTTACATCTTCCTATAACATAAAGAGCTGCTGTAATTTCATCCTCAAATTCCTAAAAAAAACCAAACTTCTCATGATATTTGAAGGCATTAAACAATTCATTTTTGTTTGATTCTGCAAGTATTAGTGGTTTAGTGTGGTGGCAAATCTTTGTCTTCAGAGTGTCAACTCCTAAACACTATAAACATGGATGTATTTAATCTTGGGAAAATAGGTTGTATATAGTTCAGCAAAAAAGAAAAACAAAAAAATCTACATAGTTTATGTACCTTTTTGGTCATGGACAAAATAAACAGACACGAGTAAAAGAGAGGCAAAATCATTTAGTTTCACGTTTTGGAAGTGTTTATTCTGAAAATCTCCCTGGGGGAAACTGCCACAAACAACCAGTCCCTTTTGAGTGGCTTCATTCTAAACTGCTGGCTGTGAGAGAGGTGTCATGGGGGCTGAGAGAAGCCTTTTAAACATGGGAGTTATTGTTCCCTCTTTTTCCAACCTCCCATCCTCTGAAAATGTACCTCCTTTCTTCCTCTGCCCTTTAACCTCTCCCAACCCCCATACCACCATCGTACGTCTCTCTTCAGATTCCCTCTCATCGGGGGAAGACCAAACAACTATGATGGATTGTCATTGATAATTTCCCACCAAAAAAGGTTAATGGATTAGTTTTTGCTGTGTGGGTGTGCAGGAGGTGTGGGGGTGGGGAGAGGGTTTTCTCCCTATCTTTTTCATGAACTAGTAGACCCCACCTCAAGCACCAAGCCCCTGTGCACCCTGTCTCTTCCAAAGAGGGCTCCCCTCCACCCCCCTTTGCCTCCCTCTTGAAACAGACTCTATGGACTGCATGCATGACATTCCAGCTGTGTGGGTGGCATGGCTTTTACAGCGTCTCCAACAGTACACAGGGCTCCTAAAGCACAACACCAGAAGAACCTTGTCCTATGTTTCATCTTCGGCTCCACATTTTCACCTGGAGCTTCCATGTGCTTCTCAAGGGCCACAATTTCACCCATGAAGTTTTATGAGAAATGTTAATCTTGTGTTGTTAAAATGTCCAGAATGTGGAGAAGAACTGATTGAAGGAGACATTCAATCACGACCCCTAGCATCCGACTTTTTAAAAGCGTAATGTGAATTGCTGAAAGTTTTTAATTGTGTGTTTTTAGTGATAAACATTCTGCATTATTTTATAATTGTATTAATTGTATTGCAAGTCAGAATGAAAATAAACTCTAATGCTGTATTATTCTATGTAACATCAGATAATATAAATGTTATTACTCTAATCTAACCTGTGATTCCACACGTGTAACCTGTCTAACTTTGATATGTAATGGCATTTGCCCATGGTGATAATATCATTAATATTATTGCTACCATATTCCTCCACCAACAAAGTGGTCAGAGTAGCTGAAATAAACCAATGGAAGAACTAAACAAACTTTCTCGGATCTGCACTCCCACTCCACACCATCCACCATAAAATCAATCACTCATGATCCCAGAGGATCATTGTTGAAGTTTATTGAAGCTTGAAATCGTGATCTGCTAGTGGGAGAAATGGATTTTTAACCACAAACTAACAATAAACTTCATCCGTTTCTCACAAAGCCGCGCAATAGTGTACACCAAGATTGTTTTTCCTTCCACTGGGTGACTGGAACAGTCCAAAGGATGAAAACTCAACCCCATTAACTGAACTTCAGAGGAATTCCTCACTTTACATACGGAATGCACTTCAGGTCAAAGGTCAAAGGGCCAGAGGGGAATCCACCCGCGCCCAGGCAAGCAAGCCTTATTTAAACAAGCCCGGAATGCCTGGCTGGAAGGGAAGGAGAGGGGGAAGGAACCTCTCTGCCATTAACATGGGCATGAACAGGAGCCATGACCACATTTTTACACTACCTGCACTGTCTGACCTAATATACTGCTGAATTTTAACTTTATTATGAGGTTTTCTCAATTACATATTAGCTTCTTACCATTTTAACACAAATGGGGCTGCTTATAGATGGGTGCAGCAATAATATGAAGTTAATTCAAATCTCTTGGTACTGGATAAAATTTACAGTTAGATGAAAATGAACTGGCACACGTGATTAATGCTCCTTTTGTGGTTTATAATCATACGATATTAGCAAACATCATCTTCCCCAAGCCTGGAGAATCTATGTCATCACCCTGCAAATGAAATATCTTATATATCTTGTCTTGTCTCGTTGTAGGACTTTGAAAATGTTAAGAGTTCCTGTCTGTCAACCTTAAAACCTAAGGTGATCATTGCAGCAGTGGGTGGTTGTTTTGGGCTGCCCTCTCACCTGCCTGTCTATAAAATCTCAGGATCAAAAGGAGAGGGATCTTAGGACCTCGTCTAAATACAAAAACCTGCTATCCAAATGTGGGCCAACCTCTCCTTTTTTTTAGGACCATCTCGCCAAAATGTTTTACAAATGACATGTTACAATCCCCATGGTCCTGGTGGAATTCTGTCCACTTCAGAGCTACAAAGCTGCAAAGAAATCACTGGATGGTCTGGCCAATAGGTGAAGAGGGGTGGACCCTGCCTGCCTTGACCTCACCGACCTTCCCCACCCCCAGTGTCCTGGTCCCCCTTCTACTCCATCCAGTCAGTCAGTCAGTCAGTCAGTTAGTCAATAGGTCAGCTATCTGTCTGTCTGTCTGTCTGTCTGCCTGAACTAAATATTAGTTCAAATAGACCAGAAAATAGACCTTTTCATAGTGTTCAGTAATATTCTGGGGTGAAATGCTCTTTTAATGGTTTCATAACTGTGACTTGTACCGCAGTTCAACTGGCACAAATGGCAACAAATATCACAGTAACGCTCACTGAGCTGTGAAGTGTAGTGACAAGAATTTGTCTTTAAATCGGTTATTTAATGGAAGCTAAATGCACATACTCAATATGTATAATAACATTTCCAAAACAGTGTCATTCATTCACAGTAAGTCTAGTAGTGTATTAAACATTGACTTCTACCCATAAGTATTTATCCAACATTAGTCTTTATAATAAGCCCATCTTGCAGAGGGCTAAATATGTTATCACTGGGTAACTAAAACTGATCAAACAGACAAAAGGCTTCAAAAACCACCAGTGACAAGTGCACGACCCGAGAAAGTAACTCAGCATTTCTGAATGTTATTCCTATTCTGCTCCAGCTATTCTATAAACTCTTGACTCAGCATCTTCGGTCTGTCATCGAGGCAGCCATTTTCCCATGGAGGCTCATAAGATTCCTCCATGGTCGCCGATAGGAATCAGATATGTACTTTAACGAGATCATGTTTTTCATTTGCATTGACTCCCTGATCAAAGAGCTGACTGTTTTTTGTGATTCAGCCTCTGATTGACTGTGAAAATGTGAACTTTGTAGCGTTGCAGTTTGCATTTAGAAACAGGCTAATCTGAACAACAGGCTTATCAGTTTGGCTGTGATGCCATCAATTGATGAAGCATGAAGCATACATCAGCTGTGGCTACACAGTGGTTCTGCATGGTATATTTGAGGGCCGACATACAGGCCTGTCATGTTGCTCTATAATATTCTCAGTAATTTGGACTGTGGCGCCATCTGCTGGCAATTGTCAGACATATAGTTTTATACAATTTGCCAGTTTATTTTTCCTATGTTGTTCCACTTCTACATTTCAGTCTCATGAAATCTTGCACCAAGAAGCAGTATAAGATCATGATTAGAAGCAATGTAAAATGAACACAAATCTACCCCTGGCTTTAGTCATAGTATCTATAAAACAGTCGAATTAGTACTGTCAGCTGTTTAGATATTTTAGATATTTTGAGCAAGGAAATTAAAATGGTGATTGACACCATTTTGGAGCTATAGCTTGTACACTTTCATGTCTTTAAAAGGAAGCAAATAACAAAATAACACAAATGACTTTTAAATTCATTCTCATTTATTTTCTATCAACTATAGTTTACTTTTTTTCACAATAAAATTAATTTAGATATTTTTGGACTTTGTACTCTTGTATATCTTTATATATTTTATTCTTTATTTTTATTATTCCTATTGTTATTTTATGTCCTGGCTGCTGTAACAAAGAAATTTCCCCCCGGGGATTAATAAAGTACTTACCTACCTACCTAGTTGATCTTGCTGCTTATATTTTCTTTGGAAAGTATACATAATTCATTCAGAATTTACGACTGTAGAAAATTGAAATAACATAAAGTTCATTTTAGGAAAATGATTCAATTCCGTTGTGCTAGGATATAAAACCCATAAATAAAACTGTTTTACATCATATCCAGTTTATTTTTCATTTTTCCTTACCCAGTTGTTCATGAGATGCCGTGGTAACCGACAAGAATGAAAATAAAATATAAATCCGTCTCTAACTTATTAAAACAGCAGACATGATAAATTTGAAAAAATGTAATCAGGTTTCTATTCTAAAAATAATAAAAGCTACCTGGAGCCACAAACGGTGCTGATGGATTCTAGTTTAACTGAACTTTGCATTGCCAATGATGCTTTTGATTACAACATCTTAGTAACTTGTCATTAGTTTGGCTACATACAAGATTTGCTAGGATGAACTCACATATTTGTAATGTACCATCATTTCAAAAACTGTAATAACTGGATTTACAATCACCCATAAATGAGCCAAGTATTTCAGTTACTGACCAAATGAAAGAAATACTGTTCCATCCATAACCTGGATTACAAAGCAACTTTTTGTCTGGTATGATTTATTTTAACAAGCAGTCGTCGCTAAAACAGACCTCTCATGGTCTGATGGGATTCAAAGTGAAACCAGAATAGCCTCCACACTGCTAGTACAGAAGTACCCTGTAATAACTTCTTCACACAAATATTTATCCAAGTTTCAATATGCTCTTTGCAGATGGATACGTATTGTGCGATCTATGAATGTAAATAAATGTTTTGACATTTGACCCAATGACGAGCAGACGCTGGTAGTACAGTTAGAGTCATGTTTATTTACAGCAGAATCCTGAACAAGTAGGGAAAGAAGGGAGAGGGAAGGGGCACAGGGATGGGTTAAAAGGAGACAAAATGTTTTAGATTCAGCGCTTCAGGATCCATATTTCACTACACGGTTCTTAATTTATTTATTCACCTTTTTTTCTATACAGAATCCATTCAGCTGTAATATCAACGCACCAACAGAGCTAGAACCCTCTGCTGGAGGAGAGAAGAGGTGGAAAGAAAAGTATAAAATGGAAAACCTAAAACTAAAGCACTAAGAAAACAAAACCCCCCAAAACTTTACAAACAAGGGGATAAAAAGAAAGCCATGTTCCATAAAAAAAAAAGAAAACAGACGTTATTTTTTTTTAAAACCGTTATCACCATGATCGTCATCAGTTATTTATATATATATTTTCTTGCCATGTCCATAGAGAGGCGGGGGAACGGGGTTGGGGATGTGGTTCCATGACGTCCAAGGCAATTGGACTGAGGGGGGCAGGCTGAGTGTCCCAACCCGACAGTGTTCAGGTAATATTCAGCCTTTGTGAAATCAGTCAGGCCCGGCTGAGAAGGTCAGCGCTGACCGGCCTCAGTCTTTCTGACCCATAGCCTTTGTCCGTTTGACGTTCCTCTGCGTAGCCTAGCTCATAGGTCCAGTGCCTTGGTACAGGCCAGCAGAGTCTCAAAACTGCAGTTGCCCTGTTAATGCGGTCTGAGAAATGACACACTGTACACTTAACATGCACGGCCAGATAGCATAAAAAAGTTAAAAAAACAAAACAAAACCTAAACAAAACAAAAGCCAGCAAACTGCATCGTCCATACGTCTCTCCCTCTCTGATTTCCTGCTGTGCGCTCACTCACTCACTCACACACTTTCCAGTATACTTTAGCTATTAACTGACAAGCACCACAAAACAGCGGGAGGAATGACAATCAAAAATCAAAAGCCGTGAGACTGTTGGATACCAAACGGTGACAGTAAAAACGTCCTATGGATTAGCTTTGATTTGACCACTGATTACATCCATTTTTGACTTCTGAGGGGAATAACAGATTCTCTCCCCTCCCTACGTCCAAACAGTCTTCATGAAGGAAATGTTATTTGATCAGGCACTCACACACCTAACCAGTCACCCAGAGAACTTCAGTGAAAGCCTTGGCGACATGCCGTGGAGCCATGTGGATGTGGATTCCCCCAAACTCTTTAGGTGTAACTTATCTTCCAGATGACTACTTATGGATCTAACCACAGTCTTCATATCCCACTGACCATCATCTCCAGGCTTTTAGTCCAGAATTTCACAATAGTCAGGTCTTCCATTAACTTTGGCGGACATATTGTTGACATTTAGAAAGTTCAAATAAAGATGTGATGTTTCCATTGATCTGTCTTACGTCAAAATAGATAATAAAGGATGTAATGACATCATGCCCAGGGAAAGACATTGTGGAGGTTAAAAATAAGATGCTTTTAGTGTTTGGCTATAAATAAGCATGATTTAGGATGACATACCTTGCGCCTCATGCACAAAATGTATTCGGTAGAAACTCAATGATATATAATGCTCATGGGTATTTAACCTTCAACATCACAGCCCAGAAATCCTTTAGTCTTCACACACAACGTGTGGGTTTATATGATCACAACGACAGAGCATACCTTAAAATAAATTTGACATTCATTTATTTGAAAAACAATGTTTCTAGTTCCACTTGTCCCAAGACAAACTGATACAAGAAGATATACCATGATTAGAGACAAACTGATTCCATTAGACATGTCACAGCATTTTGGTTTGTCATGACATTGCCTTGGTCAATGGAAACCTGACTATTGTCGCTATTTTAACATGTTCTGGACTTCAAATTAAAACTAAGTAAAACAACCATTCACTCTTCTCTCTCTCTCTCATACACACACACACACACACATAGACACACACACACACACACACACACATTAACACTAGGGCAGGAAACTAACTTTTTCGTCAACCAGCCACAGAGGCAGATGTACTCCAAGGTGCACCAGCCAACCAACTTTAGAAACAACCCTCCAAATGATGGATGCTCAGCCACAGCCCAAATTCACCAGCATTTGGCTGGCGGCTGGTGTTAGTTTCCCGCCCTGTTTAACATGCTCTCAAACACAAATACAAACTCAAGATACCCCAAATACATGTGTACACATATATACAAATAGAACAGCACCCCCTTCAACACTGGGGACCCATTCACAATTTATAATGCATCATTTCTGTATATGCCAAGAATAAAAATTTTCTAAATAAAATACATATATCTGTGAGGGTGGGGAATGGGACAGCAGATGAATGGAGGATAATGGGTGGGCAGGGAGTGTCAGAGAAGGGCTGGAGTGAAAAGCCATGGTGGTGGGATGAGCGACAGGTTAAGAGAGCAGGGGGAAGAGGGAGATGGATAGAAGGGAAGACTCTTCGCCTTTCCTGTGTCGCTGCTCCAACGCACTGTCACTGTCCTGTGTGGCTGCAACACGGCGCCTCTTCTCCACCGCATGTTTGTTTAAATCATTTATCAATAATAATAATAATAATAATAATAATAAGGCCCACGACAATGCTAAAAAATATATATATATAAACCCCAGTCATGTCTCACAACCGTAAGTCCACAAAAAGGGGAGGCCATCTGAGTCAATGAAATACAGAGACGCAAGGGTAGAGGGAGAAAATTTAAGACTCAGAGGGAAAAAAGCAGAGGAAAGGCCTGTGAAATGGAATGGACCGTGAGAGGGAAGTGGAAAATGAGACCGAGCATAGAAGAGCGTTAAAAGAACTGGTAGAAAGGAAAAAAGACAGGGAGGCGTAGAACAAAAACAGCATAGGCAGGATGTGCTATAATGAAGAGGAAATAAACAGGCAGAAAGAAAGGATGCAGAGATAAAACGGGGAGGATGTGGGGAACAGAGACCAAAGATGAGTCGTGTTGGGCGTTGTGGTGCACACACTGGTGTCCTTCTGAGGGTTTCACAGAAGATTGGCGGAAAGCATGAACAAGTGATGACGACAACATGGCCTCACTGTGAGTGCGCCCTCTCTCCTTCCCTATCAAGGGTAGGGTTCTGTGGTCCTCCCAGTGCTGGTTGTGTATCCCAGGGTGCATCATACCTCCAGGAAGCGGGAGCTGCTGGTCTTGGTATGGAAGGGCTCTGACCACATGCGCCGCAAGTCCCCCTGTGGACCACATACCACAGGTTGGACACCACTCATGACTCAAATGTTTTCCTATCCATCCTCGGGCCCAGAATCCGTTTGTGACAATAACCAATTTTTGTAGTAAAGAAAAAGAAAACTCCCTTTTCTAGTCCTTAATTTCGCTGTGTACATGTTCTTCCGTTGTACTTGCCCTTAACTTTGCTTTCAGCCATCTTGAATTTCTTAAGCATGAATAAATAAAGTTATCCTTTGTATTTTTTCTTTACCTGGGGGCTTTACAATTACAGAATTAAAAAATACTGATGTTCTTCTGTCTGTGGTACTTAATTTAAGTAGCTCTGGATGAGAACATCAGCCAAAGGAACGAAAAGTGAATTCTAATTGTAATTTTAATTAAATACTACTCTTGGTGTGAGATCTATGTCAGTGTTTGAGACAATGAGACTTCTGCAAAGCTGTGCAAGTTGACCTTAGTAGACCTTTTAATTGTTGCACATGAATGACTCTTCCCTACTCTTCTTTCTCCCACCCCCAAGTGTACCTTCAGGTAGGCCATAGTGAGCAGAGGCAGCAGGGTGAAGGGCACCAGGTAGAGCAGTGCAGGCTGAGCTGCACGGTGGATCCTGGAAGCCACAGTGGCGGTCAGTAGCCCTGAAGACAGTCACACACAGACAACGACGTGTTAATGTCAAACCAAAGTTTGCTCGTACCGTATTGAAAAAGGAACAGACGTGAGCTTGAGATTCAAAGTTGAGAGGGGTATAACCATAGTGCCGAGCAACCACAGTAAAGTCATGGTTACACACAGCTTCACCATTAGCACGCCTCGACAGTTAAACATATTCTGAACTGCATTACTGTGTTACTCCTGCAAGTAATGTCAACTAAATATGTATACATCATTTAATAGCAAAGAGCTAACAAACTGAAATTGAAATCATGACGATATATCGATATAAAAAACAATCATTCCATTTGATGACATGAACTGTTCTGTGTCAATCACAATGAGTGATTTCTGTTCATGGCTCAATATTAAATCAATATTGAATCAGGGTCTGTAGGGTAAAAAGAACGCTAAGAGTATAAGTATATATGAGATCATATTGAGGTGTGTGTGCTGCGAGGTGAAAATGTTGCACAATCCATCCATTGCCTGTTTGCTTTCTTACCCACAAAGTATCCGATGAGAGTGCAGTGGAAATAGGAGACGCGCTGCATGCGTCCGGGCACGTTACCAGGGCCTGGGACCTCCCCGTTCGCCTGCTTCTTATAGTTGTCATAGCGCAGCACAAAGCATAATAACAGCCCCGGCATCACAATGTCTCCTATTCCCAGCATGGAGAAGTGACTACCCGTGGAACTGCATGGATGAGATGGTAAAAGCAGGTTTGTAAGGCTAAAAGGCATCGAGACTAGAAGCATCACCGGTAAGTTAGTTGCACAATGAAAGTACCCAGAATCCCATTGTGTATATTTTGTGTAGAATAATCAACTTGTGGATTGATTTTTTTTAGGTTACTCTGACACAACTTTAGGTCCAGACCAGGAGAAAAAAAGTTGAGTTGTGTAAAGATCATACTCCGCTACTCACACCCCCACGGCTCCACCAGCCTTACCTGGGAAAGACAAGCTTGCCGGGCAGGGAGAGGCGGGG
>CABFOQ010028559.1:0-14895 GCA_900660455.1 Gephyroberyx darwinii | reverse complement strand
TGGAGCTTCCTGGACAGGACGTCTATGGGGTTTTCAGCAGGTTGGGTGGCGACCTTAACCATCACATTACTGTTGAAGATGTAGGCTGAGAAGAACACCTGGAGGGGAATGCAAGGAGGAAATCCAGCTAGTTACCTACGGTATTCAAGTCTTAAAATCAGCTGAATGAGCATGGATTATTATTGATGGATCAATGATTTTCTTTATTATATGCTTGCAAGATGAACACAGGTTCATACACATGTACAGCATTGGTTGTCATGACACTGGCATGACCTCGAACAAAATTCCCTTGACAAAAATGAACACCACTTTGGTTCTAATATTTTTCTTTCAAAAATATTTGAATTCTTTTATGGTGTTAAGTGAACTCCCTACCCGTCAGTACTCAGGTGCAGTATGTAATGTATGGTTCACTTATGGATCAAATCAAATCTGGTCCCTGAGAAATCCAAGATCACTCATGCATCACTATATACTGAACCGCAATGTTATTAGTACCTCTTGGCCTTCTGCTGCTCCAATGTGCTGCTATATCAGTATTTGAGAAGCTTCCAAGGCAAACTAACTAATATTACCAAGATGAGCAGGATGTACTGCCACCATATAATAAGAGCACTGATTGTACGTAAATGTAAATGGAACGATGCTGAAAGCAAAATTGTAGTTGTGCACTTAAGTGGTGGGTTGCTAGATGTTAAATGTGCTTAAGAGGAGAACATTTGCAGAGAACGTACTAACTGGTAGAACATTAGAGGAAGCAGTATGTGTGTTGTGCAGTCAGTTGTGTTTGAATTTGGTTAGTATTTGTGTGTGGAACATTCCCGCCCTGGTCAGTCCAGCAAACGGATACCAACCTTTGCCAACGTTGCTATAAAAATAAAATGTTTACTCTGCATGAATCTTTTTTTAATGTTATATGTAAACAGTGAAAACAGTAGAGGGAGCATGATTCTTCACTGCTACAATTTTGGGGGGCGTTGAGTTCCTTGATGATGACACTACTTTATTTCTCTTTGTATGGAGCAATCTGCAGTCTGTCCCTGTGTGTTTGCTGTTTGATAACTCATGGCTCAGTGGCTTGTGGTCATATGTGACAGTTGTACCGCGGCTGGCGGTTGGGATGGGAGCATATCTTACCCAGAACACGTCATAAATGAGCAGACCTGACAGCAGCAGGCAAGACACCTTCAGACTGGGAAGCCGCACAAAGGCTATCATGGCTACACACAAGCCCATGGCTAGAGCTGAGGACAGAAAAACAGATAGTTAAAAACACTTGATCACTTGATCCCACACAAAGCCACGTCTCACAATAAACAAAGCAAGACATTTGGTGATAGGGTGTAACATAAGTGACTTAAGTGAGCAACCTAGGCAAAGTACACAGACATGAACACACACACACTTCAAATTGACAGACATGAAGGGGAGAAGTTATTCCAGACCATCTTGTCAAACGACATAAAACTATATAAAATGAATTCCTGATATATGGGCAAGCTGACTTAAAAAGCAACAATTACTGCACACAATGACCAATGATACTAAATAGTGAGAGACAAATCTTCCCTGTCCATGTTCTGTGCGGATGCACACACAGGGTTAGCCTCAATGAGACACTAGATGGCATTGACGATGGACATGTGAGCATGTGTATATTGGCTGCTGCTCTACACCACTCCTATAATGCGTACCCCGAGCACATAAAAAGCACTAATGCACGTGTTTCAGCTGCAGTAGTCTTTAATGCTCCATTTCACATTAGTCTGTCAAATCCAAGCCCTGCAACATATATTCTTCTAGTATTTTTTTAAATAGATTTAAACAACATATGTTGGAGATGGCAAGAGTATTAAGACTGGTTACTGTTTTCCATTAAAACCCCCTTTGTCCACTTGTCTCCTATCACTCTTCTCTCCTCTGCTTCCCATTAAATCCATTACTCCATTAGAGCAGGCTGAGGAAGGGGGTAACGTCATTTTCCAACGTAATTTATTTTATTCCCAAAAAATAAAAGATATATTTTGTCAATATTGTGAAGTCCCACTGTAAATAAAGTTCCCCTGTTCTCCATCAACCATGTCCAATTCTAGTGAATTAAGGGAATGGGAAACCCACCACAGACACGTTCACACAAACAGCCATGACAAAATGACGTACCGTCCATGAGTAGCCAGTGTCCAGTCAACACCCAGATGAGCACCAACAAAACAGAGAGGGAGAAGGACAGGAGTTCGGCCAGAGTGAAGCGTCCACAGCAGCCAAAGGAAATTCTGCAACGAGACGTATTGGTAGGTGTACTGCCTTAATCACACTTCACTATTCACCAGTACAACAATTCTGAATGAACTGCTTTATTTTGTCCAGTACAATGGGTGACCAAGGAGTGTGACCTGGTTAATAGGTGCTGACACAATACAGGATTTACACACTAGGTGCAGGACAAATGTGTACATGGACCTTGTATGTACCAGAGAATATCTTATATTCCTGTCCAAGTGCAGATTAGCAGAGTTCAGTCAGTCTGAATAAAATCGTCCTCACATGAAATTGGTTTTGCTTGTTAAGCCAGAAGGTAAAGTGGTTCACATGCTTATAAAAAGAGTGTATGGAGGATACAAAACGAGGCAATGGGCAAATGTGCATCACGGACCTTGGTCAACATACATAAAATAACAACAAGCAAAACACTACACAGACAATTATTGACAGATACATTATCACTGGTGGAGCCCTTTGCTAAGCAGTCCTATGAGTGTGGGGATAAACATTTACTGCGACTGGATAGAGAGGTGCTGAATACGCAACCAGAAAGGAGGTTTATTGGTTATCGGGTGGATGGGATATGTTGTCTGTGATACTGTGTGCTTTATTATTGTTTGAGATTGGAACAGTTATATGTTCAGACACTCGAATGGCTTTATTGAACATTTTTGTAGTTTATCCTATGAAGTAAATGAATAAACAAGTGAAGCTTTGTTTGATTCAACTCAACGCGAGGAGGAGGCCTAGGTGCCTTGATAACCAGAGATATTTTTAATATCCCATTGATGAGGCTGAGCAAGCAATGCAATGAATGAGCAACTTCTGTAGAGGAAAGGGAAGCTCATCTGCACATGTTGTGAAATCATTATTAAGATTCTGCTGTTTTTGTTGTATAAGCGACGAGAGGCTGACACACTCACACGTCGATTCACATAGCTTTATGTGATTTGTGACAGATGACAGAGAACGAGATGGTGCAGGGCGAGGAAGAGATAGGACAGGATTAAAAAGAAAAACAGAAAATCCACATGGTTTCCTTACTTGTTCTGCGGGGAGCAGGGTCTGGTCAGATACTGGCACATTGGCAACAAGAGGAATGCAAATGCAATTGTTGCAAGAACTGAGGATAAGGAATAAAGGAGAGCAATGAGACCAAATACTTCTGACACCTAGATTGGCTGGTTCTGCTGGTTTCGGTCATCCTAACAGGGAAGCTAATGGTCTTTATAGTTTCAATAAATCACTCTAGAAGACAGGCTTTCCCCAGTCTGTGGCCACTTAACAGAAATGGAAAAGCCTTATACCACTGATTCTGAAAATAAACAAAATATTTCATTCCTACTAGCCTATACGCCCAAGGACGTGACATTGCTTTATTGATACTGTAGTGTTATTGTGTGTTTAAGAAGGGCAGATACCTGCAGTGCAGATGGTGAAGACCACCTGTACCGAGTCAAAGAAGAAGAACATGACTAGCAGAGACACCGAAGCTCCTATGGGCAGGAACAGGGCCTGTGTGGAGTCTATGGTCTGAATACCTGCAGAAGAGTAAAAACATGCACACGTGAAAGAGACAGACCGTTAAATGCATACACCACAGAAGCACAAGCAAAAAATACATATGTACACCTGCAAGTCATGCCTTTATCAGATACAAGGAAAACAGCTAACCAATTTATGATTCATAATCCACGATAACTTGTAAATCAACTGAAACATATTGCCTATATACTTGACGCCAACACAAACACTCACTGTTGTTGTTACTGTTATTGAAGCTCCCTGTTGTCAAGGGGTTACCATCTTTATCCTTCTCCTGGTTCTCACAATCCATGTTTAATGATCTGCATCAGGGTGGACAGAAGGAGGGAGAGCAGGAGAGTGTGTTGGACTCACGTATTAAGAAGCAGAAAACAGCAAACATCTCCAAAGCATGTATGTTGTTGATATGAGATGAGGAGTTGTAAACTAGGCATGGTCATTTTGACTAAAGCATTTAACCAACTAACTGACCTGTCTAAAAACAGAAAGACTCCCAAGTTACAGTAGACTCGTTTTTCATGTTTTTCATTTACAATGATGACTAACACAAATTCAGTGTTTAGCTGTACCAACTATGTGTTAGGTTGAATTTAGTTTAATCAACATTTATTTCACTCGTAAATCACCCAGCAGTTAACCCACTAGTAGTTTAATCACTCCCTTCCCTCATGTACACACAACAAAAAGTCTTGCCTTTAGGTCAGGGTTGTTAAATCCCTGCAGCTAGGGAGCCAAGCTTATTAAAACATAGTAATACTTTTCTTATATGGGCCCCACTAGCAACAAGCATGTGACCAATTTGGACCGGACATAATGTTTAGGCTATAGGTGTTGAAGATGAGCTCTGCAACTGTCACGGTTGTCCAATACCCTCTCATCATTCGATCTGCGATTGTTTGTGCAGGGCTGACGACACTCACCTGAAGCTACCATAGACGATGAGAAGGATGGAGATGAGGAAGGTCGACACCTGGCTAGAGTCAACCAGGGAGTACGCCCTGAACAAAGGGGAGAGAGAATTATGCCGGGTTATCAAACCAAGTACAACTATCACATTTTACTTTCATATCAAATTGGGGAACTTGTCATGTTAAAGCCTATTAAAACACATTACAAACTGTTGTTACCCTAACCATCCAAGGACAGAACAGCTGGGATGTAAGTCGGCCTTAGACACAAATTACATTCTGAAAAGACTCCCAAGAGGCACAGGAAATGTGGAAATGTCCACGAGGCTCTCATTGAGCGCACTGACAATCTACCTCTCTAATCTGCCACCTTGTCCTTCCTTCAGACATAACTGTTAACATAAAAATTAACGGTTGCGCTGAAAAGGCGGTTGGTTGACTCTCTGCTAAGTCTCGACAACATGCAACCTTTGAAATTTATCACCTAGCAAATATAAATAACATAAATCATGACAAAACCGTCTCATCTTTGACTTGTCCCTGTTATTTTAAAAGGTCTCCATTGGTGTGTGCACACAACGAGGGTAACCCATTTATTGGTCGGGTGGTATCCACATCCTGTCATAGTGGTTTTTAGCAGATAAAAATGGCAAGTGGCCTTTCCTTCCTGTCTGATGCCTTTTTAAAGGGTGGGGATGGTGTTTTCAGCAAAAGGACAGATTATTGCACTTAAATATTAGGGGATACTGTAGTTGTAGCTAGTGACCATGGACCTGCTTTGGACTTAGAAGAGAAGAGAGGAAAAGTTGAGGCTTATGCCACATTACACACAACAGAGAAAACCTCGGTTTGCAGGAAACAAATTACCCACACAAGAAATTACCCACACTTCCTAGGGTGGTAAAGCTACTAGAGCTGGGTTGTCAAGTGAGAAATTAGAAACAAAGCAAGGGCCACATTTATGATTTGATTTTTGGCCACGTTCTTGAATGTCCAATATAACCTAACAGCATAAAGGCTACTTAAAATACATGACAAATCAATAGCTGTGTATGACATTTAGTCAAGCAAAATATTACGTCTTGAAATTATTAAAAAATGAATGAATGTCTTGTCTATGTTTTACTGGTCCCACATAACTAATATATAGTGTATCTCACAGGCCTAAATATGACAGATGGATTTAGCCCTCTAAAGATTGTTTTATGGCCTCTTTGCAACCAATGCACACCTGACACCTTTTACGTTTCATCAATCCTTGGCATCATGTTTGAATTGTGGATACTTTAAGAATAGACCGTAGGTCAGACCGGACATGAGATGTGTTGATCTTGACTGAAATGACGGGGACAGTATTCTGGCACAGTCACCACATCAACTGCAAACGAAAATTAATGAAAAAAATAATTTCCGAGCCTCACGATGAACAAATCCTGAGGGCTAGAAAATTCTGTTTTAAGTATGTTCAATTTATCCCTTTTCTAAAGAAAGCAGCGGTAGTTTCCCTGTTGGATTTTGCTGTCTGACGAACTCAAGTTTTGTTGTGGCGTGCAGTTTTTTATTACCAGCGGTTGGTCTCTGCAGTCACAAAGAAAAGCCAAGTCGTACAAAATTTGTTCCCTACATAATTGGTCCATTTTTCAATAACAAAAACAACAGTGTAATTGGTGGACTGCTCAAGGTACTGGATATTTATTAGTCCAAGACAGGAGCTGACTTTCACCTGTGGTAGATTGGACCATTAAGTGACTGGTCCTAAAAGCCTCTGCTGCGGATGAGGTAGCTCCTCTGAATAATTGGCCAAGATGTGCACGATTTTCTAACCATAAAATATTGAACAAAGCTCCTGCGACTAGTTGATGTTTTGTTGACTACTTAAAATAATGTATCGTTAATGGTCACACAACCTCTTTAGAGGAGATGTGATTTTTTAAATTATTTTAGGGTTTCAGGATTCCACTCTTCCACTCTTTCCAACCATTTCCTGTTTTTTGAGTTGTTGATCTCACAAATCCATTACTTTTAAACACTGGATATTTTATCTTGAGCACAAAACTTCCTACCAACTTAGAATTAACTACTGAAACTTTAAGTAGTTTGTACTTTGGGAAGTAGATGAATAACCAATTACCAAAACAAATGTTGAAATCGACTTTTGACACCTAGATATTATTTTTCGAAGAATGGATGATGCACAATAAACATTTCAACTATTTATTAACTTAAGTTACATAAAAAAGTCTTGAAATATACTGGTTAATGGTCCCTTTTTAAAATAATTATGGCAATTAACACTTGCTGTGGCAATTAACACTTTCTGAGGACTACTGCGCTCAGATGCACAGCAAAACAAGACAGACCTTTACTGAAATCACATCCAAACAAACTCCACTCCTATGGTAGCAGAGGAACAAGAAGAATTTTCAGTCCTCAACAAACAGTACCATGCCTTTCCTGCTACTGCCATGCCGGCCGAAGGAGTATTTTCCCCCCGCTGGGCAAGTGATTAACAGACTCTGTACGTTTCTCAGGCTCATACATAGCAAAAAAGGGTTTCCAACAGTGCTATATAGTCAAGGCTAGCCACAACAAAATAATACAGCTGCTTGGACTGAAAAATACAAAAAGAAATGTTGAACATAGCGCCCACCCTTCCCAACTATAACAATGTAAGTAATATGGGTACATTGTTAAAACTTCAGCTAACATTAACGCTATAATATCAGCAAGTCCTGTCAAAAACATTGATAAATGGCTACGTTAGCAAGTAAGATAAATACCTCAAATTATTCTCACACCATTGTAGACCATGGTTTCACGCTGCCTTTTTCTCTGTATCCAACTACTGGTAGCCTTCGTTAGCCATCGATAAGTTCGACTTGACAATACAAATAACTCTGCCCCTTAATGCCACTGCAAGTCTGATTTTGCACTCGCCTTTTCTCTGCATTTAACTAGCTCATGTTAACACCATAACATCAGTATACCCTGTCTAAAATGTTGATAATTGGCTATGTAGCAAGTAAGAAATCCCTCAAATTATTTCTTTCATGCCATTGCAAAAGATGACCTTTGCCTTGCCTTTTCTCTGTAACAAGTAGCCTTTATTTGAGTTGTCAAACACAATGCAAACTCAATTATTTCCATTGCATACTAAACCGAAATGGGAGACATAAAACAAACATTAACATTATTTTTTTAGGTCAGCTTATTCCCATACCATTTATTTTGTGAGCTAACACTCAGGGAATTGCTAAGGTTTTATCAATGCAAATTCCATCTTAATCTGATCCTTATCAATCACTTTCTTACTTAGATTACCTTTATAGCACCCTGAAAATACCCCATAAGTCTGTTACTTAATTGTTTTCAATTCTGCTACCAATCCCAAATTTGAAAGAATAAAAAATGAACTGTTGATAGCATACTGCTTTATTATTGTGTCACAATCCCCTCAACTCCAAAACTGACACACATCACACAACTGTACACTGTATACAAGTGGCTGTGAGGTTGTGACATGATATGAGGTCAGGAGAAGCAGTTGCTTTATTGTAATGTAAACTCTTGTACAATAGCCTAGTAAAGTCAGAGGCATTGCAATAAAGAGAAAACTGAACGGAGATTGACCCAGAGTTTGAAAATAGGCATAAAGTAGAAGCCGAGCCCTGATAAGGAGACCTGCTTGGTCTGGCAACTAACTTTGCAAAAGCAGATTGACTTAGGCCTCTATTCTACTGCCATCTATTGTCAAAGCAGAAGTACAAATTCTAGTAAAAAAGGTATGAAATGCATGACGTATGCATTATTTGAGGAACTTATTTTGTGGAGAAAAAAAAAACGTTATCATCCTATGAACACTAACATGGTAACATGACAAGAATAACTAAAATTCAACATGAGCACGTTGGTGCCTTAGCAGGCTAACGTGCTCACCATATCTAGCAGCACTGCAAGTTCAAAATCCAACCCATATCCTTTGTGGTCTTCTTCTTCCCCACCTCCTCTCTTTCTCCATTGTACACTATCTAATATAGCAAACAAAGACGCCATTAAAAGGTTTGGCATACCAGTCTGTAGTAAGTAATCCGTAGACCTTGTTGAAATGATGCAATCTAGAGTGAGACTGCAGAAATGCAACTGATTTCATTTGAAAATCTAGATATGTAAATCTAGATATGTCTTGGCCTACATTTTCCCAGGCGACATTTAAGTGCTATTGCATTATGTAAGACAGGCTAATAATGAAAAGTCATCTGCTCAGAGTTGCCATTTAGAGTATCAATGCATTAAAAAAAACCTTTCAAGGTTGAGGTTGGAGATGGGTCCCATCACATTAACTTAAGTCTTTGTTCTGGTCTATGAAAGAGGAAATGAACTGTGCTCCTCGAGTTTGACCTTAAAAATGTTACTTGGTAGCTTGTCAAACAAACTCATTCTTACTTTCTGTTAACAGAGGTTATAACATTTGCACATGTCCCCGGCTAATCAATCATCAATTTCAACCTGAAGCAAGCACACAATTTTCTTCCAGACAATTCAGTGTGTAATCAATCTTCTAGTTTGCAGTTTGATCTGGGGGCCTTGACATAGCCTAGATCTTCCTTGCGACCATATAATGCAGGCCTGTTTCTGTAGCAAAGACAAGGCTGGCATTGTGAAGTGCCATCTTCAGTTGAAAAGCGCAGATTTGACCCATAGTCCTGACCTGTCTCTCGTCTAGCTCTCCAGACATGGGTGTGGAATGCAGTCTGGGGTTAAGAGGACCTGCCACCCAAATAACAGTTTGTCTTTGTCATCACTGCTCAACTTCTATTGGCATTAAAGCTGCATTTAGTCTGCATTTCACCTCCCCAAATTAAAACATGAAGAGTTAGGAGACACACAATGCTTCTAATACTAGGATCTATCAGCTATCAGTGTTTGGCAGTTGGCAGTTTATTCAACCTATTCAAGTAATGACCGTCTTGATGTTGTTTTTCAGTTGTGTGTATATTAGGGCTGCAAGATTATGACAAAAAATATAATTGCCGATTAATTCCATTGATGTTGTAATTGTGATTAGAATTGCAATTTAATACATATTTCATGTTGCCAACTGCATATACTGTATTTTGTCTAAAAAACCGAAAACCCATGTGTAGTGATGCAAACTTGCTGCTCCTCCTGCAAGTCCCAGGCGGACAGTGCGTCTCTCAATCCTTGAGCAATGGCCTCCGCTGTAGGATCTTGGGGAAAGTATGCTGTTTGCAGGCATCTGCTTTTCAGTGTAAAATCATCATCAACATAATGGACCGTTAGGCTCAGATATGGTTACATCACTTCCAACTCAATTTCTCTCCGACACTCTCTCCGAAGTGAAGGCAGCGCACCTTGGGAAAAATTATTGCGAGAGGGGATCGCGTATCTCTATGTTGATCATCGTTTTAAAACCTTCAATGCACAGTGTTTATCGGAGCCATGTCTTTTGATAAATAAAACAGGATGTCTTCCGTTATCTGTTTGCCTTCGAGAGCTTGCTGGATACAGGGATGTGTTATAGAGTGAACCAAATCAAATCGAATCACATTTATTTGTATAGCCCTTAATCACCATTACAATCTCTAACAATGAACAATAAATGGTTAGTACACGACATCCAACCAGTAATGGTTGTCTGTGTTGCGGGCCTAACGTTACTGGGACTTAGGCCCGGTTACACCACTCATTTGCTGTTTAGAGCAGTTTGAAACTAAGTTAGAAAAACAGAGTGAGTATTAAATGGAATGCAGTTGTTGCACTTTTCACTATTACGATACGATGACCATAATCGTAATCTCAAGTAATATATGACTAATTGTGCAGCCCTAGTGTATATATACATTTTTATTAACATTTCATTTAGCGAGCTCAGTATTTTATATTTTTCAAGGCAATAAATTCCCTTTCTCTTGAGGTGAAGCAGATATACATACAGCTAATTACAAATGGGTTACCCCTTAAACATCACATCTCAATGCGCTGTGTCATAGGTCCAATGAATTATGTACTTCACCAACATACAAAATATTTAGTTTTCTGTTAACTGAAATTGACAAGAAACGGCAGGTTTGTAAGCCAGCTAAGCATCACAGCACCCAAACACTTGCATGGCTGTTAATTCAACTGTGTGTGCTACATGGAAACCCCTGCCTATCGAGCATGAACTCAAAGAATAACACGTTATCACTACCATGACAGGGCATGGTCAGGGCCCATGAGCTAATGGATTTTTCTTTGGTCACAAATTTAACCTTTCAACATACTTCGGATAAAATTCAATTTACCCCAGACACCCACTGACTCAGAGCTTTTTGTCACACAGGTTTATTCTGTTGGACAATTACTAAGAGGGGTTATTCTAATGTGTAGAACAGCCGGCAAAATATCAGGCCCCACATTTAAAATCTGTCCATTTCTGCTGGCATGCGGTGAATACTGTTTCAGTTCTGAGTACCACTGGGCTGGCTGTCGCTGGTCTGCAGTACTAGTTCTGTTTACTGAGAGAAACAGCCCCAACAGGAAGCCACAGGTTTCATTGTGGTGCTGGGGATAAAAAGCGAGAATCTCCTGCCTTTCATTCATTCAATAATACAAGAAAGACCAGATAGTGTCTAAGAGGGGAGGGGTAACATGTAGTTCCCTGTTGAAACAGGACACCGGGACAATGCTTCATCTCGTGGCTGTGGCCTGGTCCTGTGTGTCTAATACGGGCCGGTTCCTAATGACTGAAAAACACACTCGCAGGCATCATCTTTACAGATATATCAAAATACAATGGGGCTGTGTATCCTTGACCGAACAGATCTAGGCCAAAATGAACACCTTCTAAAAAATATGGGATACTATTCATGCAGGTGTTTCTCCTCCTAACTCAATCAGTTTTAACTGTCTAAACGGCAATGTGGTCTAGAAAAAGGTGCTAAAAACTATTAAAGGAAGTGTTTGTGTCTTTAAAAAAAAAAAGTGATTGTGTTGTTCTGTGTGTGTATGTTTCTGTCTGAAATGTATGTATGTTTCTGTCTGAAACATACACACTAATGATGTCACTGTCTCCCTGTCAACATAGCAAGCAGATAGACAGCTAGTTTTATCTAGCATAGACCTAATTCATATTCTAGTATCGAACTAGTTCCTCTGAATTCTGTGCACAGAAGCCTGTAGAACATGGGTGAGATAGATGAATGGAACATTTAAAAACAAAATACAATCCCGGACTGTTGAGGGCTGGATGGCAGCCCAAAGTGCCATAAGACGTCCTTGTTCACTGACAGACTAGGTTTTCAATAACACAATTCCAATACCGTCCTCCATCACCCCAATTGCATGCATGACTTGACCACTAAGGGCTAGGTCACCAGGCGACTATGAAGACTTGGTTTTTCAAATGTTGCCCATGTGAGGTTGGTTGCTTGAGAGAGCGGCTAAAAATAATATTTCACTCAGGTCTGTCTGTTTTTACCAGCCTACATTAGCCGATGGGTGGAGTTGGCGATGGGTCCCCCTTTGAGAATGAAGATTTATTTGCCTCTACTTTTTGCCAAAGTGTGGATGTGATGGGCTTTGTGGTCTAGGAATAAGGTCATGGCCAAGGTCTAATCATTTTGACAAATTTCGCTGACCATACCGTTCTAACATCATATGGCTGACAAAATTCATCACAGTGCATGTTGTCCAATAGGACGCTTAGATCATGGTAAACCATTTTGGTCCTATAAATTTTGGAGGTTAATCTTTGATCGTGCACCTGCTCACGGTGAGCAACAGGTGCTGCAGTCACCCAGCAGTCAATGGACATTTACACACTCAGTTTTGGGGAGTGACTACCGCATTTATGAATGAGAGTGATTGTCATTATGTACAGTACACATAATTCGTGGGGAAGAAGAAACGTCCGCATATAATGACGTCGACTTGTTCGGCAAATATGGTGACACGGGTCTTGTGCGGTCTGGTCTGAATGCTCGACGACTAGGGATAAACCCGGTACAATAGTGTGGTCTGAATGGGTCCAACGTGGAAATGACCCATGTTTCAATAACACATGTAAACCCTGTGATTTGTATGTGAAAGGAGTATCAGACTACAAGACTGTTCAAATCCTGCATGATGAAGGCATTTCAGACAGAACGACTGGTCTGCTTGCATCCCGTTGGGAAGCTATTCACACTACACAACGGGGCAAAGATGGGGTGTCACACACATGAAGACGAGGGATCGCACACTTCAAATCAGAGACGTTTTCCCATTTGTCCAGAACAGTTCACTCTAAATACAATTACAAATGAGGCGATCTTGCTTCAAGCGACAATTTACATTACAAATGAATTTTAAAGTCATTATTAACAATAATGTAGAATTTTGTATGAGCTGTCTTTCACTGTATTTGTACTTGTGTGGATTGATTCAGGCACACTGTCTTATCAAGAGTGGAGCACGAGGAGTTGGGAATTTTACTGAGGTCAACTATCTACGTGAAGGGCCGTTGTTAAACTCTGTTCTATTCCAATTCGTTCTCTTTCTTCCCCCTTGAGCTAAACTCCCATTGGCTGTTATCACTGTCATTCATTTCTGTCTTGGACCGTTTCACACTACACAAGCCTGACCAGACTCAGCCTGACAAAACACGTTTGAAAAATTTGTGCCCAGCCAAAGGGCCAGAGTTTAACTGTTGAACCCGTTCACACTAGAAGATAATCTGCACCAACCGTCAGGCCCCAATGGTCCAATATGGGACCATGCCGTTTTTGTTTAAATCCATGTCCAATATTTGAAGAACAAAACAAGTTTTGATGCACACATGGACAGAAACATTTCTCCCACAATAGGAAAGAGAAGAGAAACACAGCAGCTGGACCGAGAGGACAAATGACTAACAGGTCCCTTCACCTGGCTAAACTACTTGACTAGTGTAATAGACAACATAAACAATGGGATTAATAAGCCGTTATGTATTATCTGAGGTATGGGCCGTGCAGACACACGTGGACAAAATTGTTGGTACCCTTCCGTTAAAGAAAGAAAAACCCACAATGGTCACTGAAATAACTTGAAACTGACAAAAGTAATAATAAATAAAAATTTACTGAAAATTAACTAATGAAAATCAGACATTGCTTTTGAATTGTGGTTCAACAGAATCATTTTAAAAAACAAACTAATGAAACTGGCCTGGACAAAAATGATGGTACCCTTAACTTAATATTTTGTTGCACAACCTTTTGAGGCAATCACTGCAATCAAGCGATTTCTGTAACTCTCGATGAGACTTCTGCACCTGTCGACAGGTATTTTGGCCCACTCCTCGAGAGCAAACTGCTCCAGCTGTCTCAGGTTTGAAGGGTGCCTTCTCCAGACTGCATGTTTCAGCTCCTTCCACAGATGTTCAATAGGATTTAGATCAGGGCTCATAGAAGGCCACTTCAGAATAGTCCAATGTTTTGTTCTTAGCCATTCTTGGGTGTTTTTAGCTGTGTGTTTTGGGTCATTATCCTGTTGGAGGACCCATGACCTGCGACTGAGACCAAGCTTTCTGACACTGGGCAGCACATTTCGCTCCAGAATGCCTTGATAGTCTTGAGATTTCATTGTACCCTGCACAGATTCAAGACACCCTGTGCCAGATGCAGCAAAGCAGCCCCAGAACATAACCGAGCCTCCTCCATGTTTCACAGTAGGTACAGTGTTCTTTTCTTTGTATGCTTCATTTTTGCGTCTGTGAACATAGAGCTGATGTGACTTGCCAAAAAGCTCCAGTTTTGTCTCATCTGTCCAAAGGACATTCTCCCAGAAGCTTTGTGGCTTGTCAATATGCATTTTGGCAAATTCCAGTCGCTTTTTTATGATTTGCTTTCAACAGTGGAGTCTTCCTGGTCGTCTTCCATTAAGTCCACTTTGGCTCAAACAGCAACGGATGGTGCGATCTGACACTGATGTACCTTGACCTTGGAGTTCACCTCTAATCTCTTTGGAAGTTGTTCTGGGCTCTTTGGTTACCATTCGTATTATCCGTCTCTTCAATTTGTCATCAATTTTCCTCTTGCGGCCAGTCCAGGGAGGTTGGCTACAGTCCCGTGGACCTTAAACTTCTGAATAATATGTGCAACTGTAGTCACAGGAACATCAAGCTGCTTGGAGATGGTCTTATAGCCTTTACCTT
>CABFOQ010028545.1:4265-17265 GCA_900660455.1 Gephyroberyx darwinii | reverse complement strand
GTGTAGCCTTCAGCTGATTCTTGGTACAGCAAACCCACTATAACTAATTCATGACAGCATGCACCAACATTGTACTGTAAGCACCAGCACACCTCCTACTGGTACACAGGCTCTAAACTGTCATCCTGCATCCTCACAACATTCACATCTGATATGGACTGGGGTGTTTCAATGTTAAGTAGCTTTATGTGGTTTGCTTTTACAGTTGCTATGCTCACACCGCAAAAGATGTCTGTATTATTATTATTATTTCATTTCATTTCATTATTATTTCATTGTCCATCTTGACTGTATGTGATGTAACTTGACTTCTCGAAAGATTTTTTTTTTGTTTTATTTTGAAACAACTGGATGAACCTGCCTCACTGATTTCAAGAAATTTCTTGTGAAAGTGAAATGATCTCACCCCTATTGGCAGATTATCTTTACAATTCCAGAAAATAATATTTGAATCGATATTTAATAGTCCTCTACTGCCCCCCTCTGGTGACTAAATGTGGAAAACATGTTCACATTCTTCAGTCTCTTTGGGTGTTCAAAGTGGAATGAGGTCCACTTTATTGAGACCTCTCTATGTCATGCATTTTTTAACAATTCAATCACCATATTAAGCACAGTGTAATTGAAAGGGTTTGTCTGTTTATCCCATTGAGACACATACAAGTACATGTCAGAGGTGTCAGAGCACAGGGTAGCTCATAACCAAATCAGAACCAGCTAGCACTAATCAAAGAGGACAAGCACACTGCAACTTTTTATTTAGAGATGGGGCAGTGATGAGGTCTGCAGAAACACAAGAAGTGAAGGTACCTCAGGAGGATTGGTCCGCCCATGTTGATGTGTTGATTGTCACTAACATTGGTGGGAATTTGGTGATAGTCATGGAGCTTGGGTTGTAGTTCATAGGGAAGGTTATGGAGGTCATCAGGGCAGTCCTTGTCTTGGGGTGTGGGCTGAAGGTTTGCAATTTGTGGAGGTTCTGGGGAGGTCTTTGTCAGCGATGTGTTTGTGAGTTCATTTGAGGGTCTGTGTGTTGTGTGCGGGGAATGAATTGGGCAGATTTAGTCATAGACGTGTCACAGCTGGAGTCCTAGGTTGGGGGCTACACACACACACAGCAACAGGAAAAGAAAAAATCTGAAATGGCTTGGTTAGCATTCACCCTTACACTTTGTCAATTTGTCAGTCTTTTCTTTTGGAGCATCGTGAGATCGTTGTGGAGTGATCTCATCATTCAAGGTCTTGGCAGAGTGGATATTCTCCAGGCACGCATTGACCCTTCAAGCCTCTTTATTAGTGGTCCACTTATTACACCGCTCCTTCTGGTCCTGAGTGCCTTCTCCTTAATGTGTTTCTTGGCCCGGTATTTCTGCCATCTTTCCACAGTCATTCGGGTGTCCTCCAGCCTTGACAGAGCCTCAAGTCTTCGTCTTGGCCCGGGTGATAATCCTACAGATGGACATCGAACCTGTAGAGTTGTCCAATCAGAAAAAAAAATACAAAGTGATTAAAAACTCATTACACATATTACATGATGTTCAATACTGACACAAACGAAGGTTATTGGAACAACTTGGATGAAACTTCCACATAATGTAATTGTTATTAGCTCATTCCCCCGGTTCTGTCAGTGTTCCTCTCACTGCATTCCTTCAGTTCCCTACTGAACCCGCTGAAAGCTGTGCAGCGAATGCTTTTGTCCTTCGCTTTGGTTGCAGAAGTCTCTGCATGGGTCTCAGCTGTGATCTTCTCTGGCATCTTGTTAAAGGTCTCCCTGGGTTTCTTTTCAGAGGCTTCAACTATGGTCTGTCCTCCTGGCTCTTCCTCAGACCCCATACCATATCTGGAAGATAGCACAATGACAGAATGTATTAGACTATTTGTGTCATACCCTCACTGTGATTCCCCCATCTGTAGCAGTAGAGACCGGCAACAAGAATCTTCTGAGATAAGGGTCCCTGGGACAAAACCTCTATCAAATGGGGATCTGTGGTCTCCAGCGTCTGTCTCCTTGACATGAAAATGTTTGGAAACCCCTAGATTAGAAAATAGGCTTCCAGGTTTATCGTACCCTTATTTATGACGGTACACCAACACTGCAAAAAGTTTGATACTAATCATTTAGTCTGATATCAAGTCTTCAAATCATTTTCCTTAAAGCAAATGGAAGTTTTCTTGAAACAAGTAACATTGTTTAAATAAGTCAATTTATGGGTTTGGTTTTGGACTGGAAAGTCCAAAGGAAATAGACTGTTTAAGGTTGCTATAGAAATCCATGACAGGAACTATGAAACTTACTGCATGTTGTACCTTTCAAAGTTTTAAGAGATAGTATGTGGAAGTTATGATTTCAGATGACCCCAACCTGTCCAAAGGTCGCACTACCTGCAGAATGACAGCTGACCCTCCCGCTCAGCCTCACCCACTCTCAGACAACCCACTGCTTCCTCCCCATCTCACTTGATGGTCCTTGTACAGTCGGCTAGAAACTACAGCGATGTATTAAAACTGATTTTAACAGTTTCCAAGGTTTTACAAATGGAGAAACACAAAACATAAGAAGTTTTGGAGAAGGCTAGGAATTCACCACCACACTCTTTTGTAGAATAAAATATTTCCTTTGCTCACTGCTCTCTTTGTGCAAACTTTCTTGGCTGCTGCTTGACAGCTGCTTCATCTAGATCTGTCTTGCTGCAACTTGGATATTTATTAAACAGAATCATTTTTACATTCATTAAAATAAGACACGGATTTGATATGCATCCGTTGAAGCATCATTTTCACACTAAATATACTTGGAATGGAAAATAAAATGTGACATAATTCGACCTCTAACTGGAGTCTTTTAAAATCTTTGGATCCTAGCCCCACTAAGCTACTTCATCCTCTCCTCTTTTTCACCTGCCAGTCTTGTGTCTGTTTTTCAGCTACCATCAACAATTCTCAATCTATGGATTTACTTGGCAATCCAATGTGATGGTAGATTAAAGGCATATTAATAGAAATTGAATCTTTCATTTTGTTTTGAAAGAGGAAATTTGTGTCTTTTCTGCAGCATTATGAAATGTTAACACAATGTTTTAACCCCAACGAGTGTGGGCACTCCTAGTTTGACCCTCAAAAGCAAGTGGAGTAGACTCTCAAAATGTTAGCGCTACTGTAACCAATTATTGTTATCCATTGCTCTACACTTGTTGAATTTGACCACCCCTAACCAGATTGTCCTAGTGCTACACTGACAGCCATGTTTAGTAGAGGCAGTTAAACTGGACGAGGGATTTGACCACTATCAGTCTCAAAATGAATGCTGTATTTCTCTGGACTTAACTGTCCTATTGGACTGCAAACTCATTCAGACAGACTCAATATTATTATGGAAGCCAATGTGTGCATATTTGACTATTTGCTGTGGCAATCCAAATGATTTCTGCCACAAAGATTGGGAGTTTAAATTTTATATTGTCGTGGCAGAGCTGATATTTATGTCACTCTGGGAAAGTATTGTTTGACCAACAATGCACATAGTTGAATTATTCCCCCACACTCCCCTCACCTGGAGGCAGTGGACAGTGCACAGCCATCTGCCATTATTTGTGTCTCTCATATTTATGTAATCCATGTAATCCAGAGTAGCCATTGATAAAATGATGGCAGCGTTACGAATTTACAGCCCCCACCCAGATAGCAAATGTCTTGCTCAGGAGTACCTCAGCACGAGTTGTTGTGGGAGGGGAGAGCATTACTCATCCACTTTCCCCGCCCAGATTCCCAGTTGGTCCATCCGGTGAACTTCAGATCACAAACCCACTTGTAAGTCACCACCGCAAAGGTCATGCACTACATTTTCCAGCTGCAGCTTACACAAACTTGTTGCGTCAAACTGCAAACCAAAACATTTCCAGTGACATTTCCATTGACATGTTCACAGCTGCATTAGAGAGGGTTGGAAGTGCAGATAAAATGCTGCTGAGCTTCTGAGCCTCATATGACTCAATACAATTTGATTTTCCAAGAATATTTGCTACATCTAATGTTTCGGCACTGTGGCTTTAACCTTTGCACTCCTAGAAACTATAAAGTATAACTATAAAGTTTATTCTACCATTACATTCATGTCACTCTGGATAACACTGTCAACTAAATGCTTAAAATGTAATGAAAATGTTGACAATACTTCATTCATAACTTCATTATGGCATGTTGTTTACCAGAGGTTGGTGGTGGTAATAACTTTTGATGGTTTACCTTGTAGCATAGTTGCAGAAGGCAGTGGTGACACACACCCCGGGCAGAAACAAGAGTTGAATTCCACCTTGGAGCCTGAGGTTTATTTAAGCTGAGGAGAAATATTTCAACAAGCCTACACTTGGAGCAAAAAAGCCTTGCAGGAGCAGAAACACTGCTGTGTCTTAAGTGTAATGTAGTATGTTGTAAAAGTGGGTGCAGCTATAAGTGCTGTGCTGGGTTTCTCCCTGAGTATTGAGCACATGCAGTTCTGTAGCAGAAACACAACAGATTAGCGTGAACAGAACTGTGGCAGCCTTCACGAGTTCCTGCTCGTTCGGTGTTTGCCACAACCTGCAAAGACCGCCTGATGTTCACGCTGTTCATTAAATATGGCATTTAAAATATGCCATTTGGTGGACACAAGTCCCATAAATCATCATGGGTGGATAGATTTTTAACATAGGTGGCCCTAGTGTGAATTAAACTCCTGACCCAGGGAGTGGTGCTGCAAAACTCCCATTGAGCTACACCACAAATCAGATCAGAGTGGCTTTGATGGCGGACCCTGCTGAGAGGGGAAATCACAGCCTGCTGGAGCCCAGACTGCATGGTTTGTGGATGTGTTGATTCCTACAGTGAAGGAAAGTGACCACTAGTGGCTCGACTAGTCACATTCCTGCCTGAGAAAACCCCCTTTCCTTTTCCTTTTGACAAATCCAAATGTATTGCTCATGGATACTGATGACTGAGTCCTCTCTTACTAAATAATGTTACAAACTATAATACAGTAAAAGTCAGTAAAGCCATTTAAAAACACAATCTTAATGTTTAGAAGCCTAAGATCAGTATCACATTTCATGCAATGTACACAGTACTATTATTGTATATCTATTATTCCTTACTATTCTTTAAAAAAAAGTACTATCATGTGTGCTTTTAAACATTTACACTTATAATGACGTACTGAGCTAACAAGCCGGCTGTCCCTCCACAACAGTCAACACAACTCTTACATGTTTTTATTTACTCGCCTGTACGAGGGATTGACAACATTATCTTAGGTGTTAAGACGACAATAACTTGAGACTTTTCATTTCATTTCAAATATCTTTAATATATATCAAATATCTTTTCATCTCTATTTTATATTGTATTTTTGACCTTTGCCTTTACAGTACTTGCTTTTATTCTTGTTTTGTTTTTATTCTACCTTCACTCTTACTATGTTTATTGTTATGCACCGAACACCAAGTCAAATTCCTTGTATGTGAAAACATTTGGCAATAAAACTGTTTCTGATTCTGATTCTGATGTAGCACTCTGTTCCAGTGGATTCAGAATATTCTGGATTTGTCAATCAGATTACCTTTACAAATGCACTGGCAGCTGATTTAGCATTGGCTAAATCTTTCTACTGTCTCCGTGTGATTACCATACAAATCAGGTCCCGTTTCAGATGGTCCTTTAACTACTCACAGGCTGAAGAACCATCTGTTTTCATGAGAAAGATTCATTCTGTAATAGTGCAGTGAGGTACAAAGCTCAATCTCACTCGACCATTTTTGGACCTGACAGAGAATCATTTAAAAGTAATGCATTTGAATAGTCGAGGTAGAATTTGGGCTGGTTTATAAAGAAAAACACTCTTTAAAACAAGTTATTTAATGTCTTAAAATCATACTATTTTGTTATAACTAGTAATATAATAATAATAATATACTGAAATAAGACAGAGCATCCTCTTGTTTCAAGATAATGTAACTTGATTGAAGTAAATTATTGTAAGACATCCTAGTTTACATGTGGGAGTTAGTAGAATTAACCCACTGGCAGATTTTGGAACTTGTTAAAAGAGTCATAAACTTTTAAGAAAGATTACAAGATTAAATTACGTGTTAAAATGGATGATTTTTACAATATAGGCTGAAAACTGTCCACCACGCTCCATACTGCTCTCCCCTCCTTCCTATCAGCCCATCCATGCTAACAGGCTGTTAACTACTGGCTCCGTCAGAGGGCCCACTCATCTCCCAGGACACTTCTGTGGGGGGCAGGGGCAGATAGGGGCAGATAGCCTCGTCGGATTAGCCAGCAGACTCAGGCCATTGTCAAGGCCAGACCCCAACTCCGATCACCCCCGCAATCTCCTTCCCTTCTTGTTTTCAATACACAAGAGAAGCTATCAGGAAGGGACTGGAAAAGCTGTGATCCCGAGGGTTGTTCTTCCACCCCCGGGGCACTTTTCTATTCTGCTCACTTCCCCCCAACTTGGACTGAGTGAGTACAGGGGAGAAGCAGCTATTGTTAACTGAACAGTTTTGGGTTAGTAGCAATCAAGTCTCAGATGGTTGGTTATATACTTGGATAGTGTCTACCAAACCATATACATCCATCATGTGGTGTGTAGAGCCATTCTGTGTCTGCCCAGAGATGATTCATAAGAACAAAACAGAGCTACAGGTACATGTATTGTTACAAAACCAAGTATTACAAATCAGGAAAGGACATGCTAGTAGGGTAGCAGGTAGGCTCTTGTTCCCATCTCATGGACTACCATTCAAACCACACATTTTTACACTGTCAGTGAACTAAATCTAAACACCTATTTCATTTTATACTTTTGCAAGAATGGTAAGAACAGATAACTTGCAATGTTATCAGGCATAAAGAGAGACTGCTAACATCCCCTGCAAGCACCCAGATGGCCCACGTGTATCCACTGGAACAAAAGGCCACCAACAACTACAGTATATCTACACACAATGCCACAGTATGAGGACTCACCTTATGAGCTCACATCAAAGGGCTAGACACCTAGTAATGGTCTTACCTGCCCCCCTCAGTCTGCCCTGACTACACCCACTTGGCTGCTTAAACCCCCCCTCCCTTTCTAGCATGACCAATCAAGTTCAAGGGTCAGGCTTCCAAGCCTAAAATATGAGGATACGACCGGAGAAGATCAGTGTTTGAAGGTGTTTACTCTGAACTGTGGATGAAGAAACTAGCGATAGAGTCCCATAGAGAGCAGAGAGATATTTGACTTCAGTGTGTGAATATCAGTACTTCTGGATCAAGGCTCCACCAACTAGTTTGAGAGTAAAATGCAACACATCACTGGTAAGCTTCATCTTTTCAGCTCTATTAAATCGAACTGTACTGTATATGCTACTTGATGTTAAAAGAGAAGAGAAATGCACTGTACTGATTTGTTCGAGGCTTGTACGTAAAAAATAACAGTATTACTAACTTACTTGTACAATTTTGTTCAAAGAAAGTAGGCAGTGTTGTAGACATAAAACTGCTGAGTTCTGCTGGAAATTCATGTTTTTTTGTTTATTTTGTCCTGCTCTATGTGTTGTCCTGATCACAACCCTATTTGTGATAACAAACAACACCAATCTCCATGATTCTTTTCACTGTTCCCAGTCATTTGAAGTGGACGTTAAATCAAAGTAGTCTGGGCCATGTTGTCCACTCATCGGTATGACACAATCTCTTCATTTGTGTTTCCTCTGTCTTCCATAGACTCCAAGCCTAACGTCAGTATGCCCCAGCCCCCTCCGGTAGCTGATTCATACCAGCAGGGCAGCATCAAGATGACCCTGGAGAACGCTGATCTCTGGAAGGCCTTCCACTGCATTGGAACAGAGATGATCATCACCAAGCATGGAAGGTAACGTCGCTGGCACAGTTAGTCGGCTACTGAATGAAAACTTCATTTTCAATGGAGGCAAGATAAAAAAACTAAGATAAATAGTTGCATATGCTTTAGGTTGCAGTGCTCACCAAAAAAGTGACGGTGTTGTGATAATATGGTGTGCTAAAGATGTTGATATCAATAAAGCTGATTGCTGCATGTGTGCCTGGCAACCCCACAGCTTCTGTTTGCGCTCCCTGCAGATTCATCTCCTCTGTACATCAAATCCACTCACTCAGCAGTTACAAGCTGAGCATTTAGCAGCTGAGCAGTTAATCACTGGTGTTTCTGTGTCTCAGGAGGATGTTTCCACACTGCAACATCAGTCTATCTGGGCTCCAACCCTATGCCAATTATGTCATCATGGTGGACATGGTTCCTGTAGACAGCCTCAGATACAAGGTAAGGAAAAAATACACATGTACACAGCAGCAATACAACATACAAGCAGAAAAAACAGAAAAAAACCTAGCAGTCTGCATCCAGGTTACAGCCACGTCAGACATCAGCCTGCCCACGCTAGGCCATTCACTGCAGCCGCTGCATATCAAAGCCTTTCATCACTTCCTGTTTGTGTTCCCCGGCTGGAGGCCCAATCAATTAGCATCCCTCCTCCACCTCTCCCCATCCCAATCAGAATGAATGGGGAGCAATCAGCCCTCCATGCATGCCACGGCCCTCACATCAATAGCTCTGGCCCATTTGGTCACAGAGATAACCACTAACACACACATGAAAAGAAGAAAACAAGTACATGACCAAGAGGAAGTAAGAGAGTTAGAAACAGTTTGTGAGGCTTTAATTGCTACATGTTGAAATAGTCAGACGGTACTTCTTTCTGTTATCTTTTATTGGAGGTTATTCATCACAATATCGGCATGAGAATTTCTTTGTCAATTGCAATAAATACACTGGACTCCTTCACATGTAGGATTTTCAGAAATCAGAATTAGAAACAGGTTTATTGCCAAATATGTTTCCACATACTTGGTGTTTGGTGCATAACAATAAACATAGCAAGAGAAGAATAAAAACAAAACAATAATAAAAGCAAGTACTGTAAAGGCAAAGGTCAAGAATACAACATAAAATAGAGAAATTCACGCTAAAATATATGAAAATAGAAGAATAAGAAAATAATAATAATAACAATAGAATAAAAAGAATATGTGCTCTATACATTTTCTAGAACAACACAACATAAGTCTAATACACAAGTCTCCATGCAGCACAGCTCTCTTTGTGATAACATCCTATCTCAGTCATTATGGGGAGAGAAAATAGTTTTCATGCGGAGTCCTGCTTGATCAGACACGTCCCGGGGTTTCACACTTGGTAACACCCCCCACCTCTTCTCTCTGTAGTGGAATAAGGAGCAGTGGGAGGTAGCAGGGAAGGCAGAGCCCCAGCCCCCATGTCGGACCTACCTGCACCCCGACTCCCCTGCCATGGGCAATCACTGGATGAAGCGATCTTTATCATTCCTTAAGATGAAGCTTACCAACAACACCTTGGACCAGCACGGCCATGTAAGACACCATGTTGCTATCTTACAAAGATGAAGCTATGCTACTATGCTACTAAGTGTATTCTTCTCTATGCTTGCTCTTATATTCTGTTCACTCCATTTTCTTTCTCCACCCGTTAGATCATCCTGCACTCCATGCATCGCTACTATCCCAGGTTTCACGTGATCCAGGCTGACAGTCCTTACACTGTCCGCTGGGGCCCCTTTCAGACCTTCTCCTTCCCAGAGACCTCCTTCACCTCAGTGACTGCTTACCAGAACCCCAAGGTGCCAATCACTGCTGTCATGGGATTTCAAAAATACATGGGGAGTAATGAGGAAATAGGCAAACTGGGAAGTTCATATCAAAATGAGACAGCCACCATTTGAAAAAACTATTATTACACTATTACAATATGAACAATATCCCACAATTAATACAAATGATGTTCTTTTTAAAGAATAGTAGGTGACAAGTTCTTAGTTGGCAAATTAATGAAATTTACAGAGAAATAGAAAATTGGATTGTTTTTTTATCTGATGCTTATATCCAGAACAACTTGCAGTAAGGGTTCAGAGTCTTGCTCAAGGATACTACACATGGCTATAGAGGGGATTGAGTGATGACTTTCCATTTAGCAGTTAGTCTCTTTATCCAAAAGGCCTGTTTAACACAATTTAAAACAATATATAGCGATTCAAATCAAGATTGACAGTTATGATAATATTCCTGTTTTAATCTTAAACTTTGCACCACTGACAACTATCTTTCTTTCCTTTTTTTAAAGATCACCAAATTGAAGATTGACCACAACCCGTTTGCTAAAGGATTCAGAGAGGGAGGCACCCATTCCCATAGTAAAAGGTACTGACCGGTCACCAGTGATTCTCAGCTACCTAGTTAGCTACATTGCTAGCCTTTGAACGTGAGATAGTAGGTTATTGGACATTTTCAAAAAACTGTTAAAAATGTCTGTATCTCAAAATGATCTAGGTTAATACAAAAAAATACTTATTTCCATAGAAGGTTAGGTTTGCTGCACACTAAAAGCTCCTCCTTGTCATATCATCAAGTAAAAACAATGGAGCGACTGTTGCTGATCGGTGATATGACAAAATAATAAACAAGCTAAGACAAATTGGTCTATGAGCTTTTAGCGTGCAGCAAACCTAACCTTCTATGGACGGTTCTCTTGTTTTCTTTGCCAGCACCAAGGAGAAGTCACTTCACTTTCTGTTGCAAAGACTTATTTCCGTTGTGGTCCTTGGTCTTTAAAACATAGACGTGCTTTAAAAGTTTCATTCTCTTTCATAGGTGTCGTTCCAATGGGAGTCCCGGCAATGCTGCAAAGAAAGCCACACTGGATAGAAAAGCCCCGTGCAAAAGTCCCTCAGGTACGTTTCCACAGTTAACCTATTCACAAAATACATAAATATATATATGGGCTAAATAGAGTCCATTGACATACTGAAGCATCATGGTTGAAGTTAAGAAATCATACCATACCAACAGATAAACTAAGGCCAACTAACGCTGTATTTCCATTGCAGGCCTCCAGAGGACGCCCTCCGCCTCTCTGTCAGTGGAGGTGAGGAAGTGCCATGCCTCCACGGAGGAGACACTGAAGGAGGGTCACTTTTCACCCTGGGCTGTGGAGCAGGATCCATCGGAGAGCCTGCACACCGAGCCCCTGGAGCTGCACGGGCAGGACTACAGCTGTGAGGAGCAGATGGTGCCTGCATCCATGAGCTACCAGCCCTACAGGTACGAGTAAAGACACCCGGGATGGGATGAGATAAGATGAAACTTTGATGATCCCCGTGGGGAAACTGGGTCACAGAAGCAAATAGTACTAGGAGACAGTGTAGAAACAAATATATAGAATATGAACAAGGAAGGTAGGACGTCTAATACTGCTCTTGGACTACACAGTGTTTTAATGGAAGTAACCTAATACAGTGAATTGGGACTTGAATCAAACATGTTTGTTAGAGTAGATTTTGCACATAGTAGATATCGGTTTTTGATTGAAACTTTGACTTTACGTGTGTTGCTCTCCTGCCGAAAGGAATGGAAAGGGGAAAGGAAAATCGATTGAACTGATTGAATTGATGCAGGGTGTCGTGATGAATCCAATAGTTATCATTGTACTTTGCACCACTTGAGTGGAGAGATATATATGCACAACAACAACAGAACCTCATATTGATGATCACAATAATGCAGCATTATAGTGCATACAATAACCCCCAACAACCTTTTTTATTTTCTCCAGATCTGTGGGGTATGGCACACTTCCATCCCCTCCCAACGGGATAGAGGACTGCGACGGACGGCGAAGCCACGAATCCCACGTCTCGGATGTGGCCACTGTCCCCCGGCACGACCAGGCAAATCGGTTTGAACTTGCCAGGGACGTGGGTCACCACCAGCATCTTCGTGCCGTGATCCAAAATGAGGTGGCCATGCCCTGCCAGGAGTACCGACACCCCGCCGCCAACATACCCAAAGCTAACCCTGGCATCCTGGGTTACTCCCTCTACGGGCACGGGTACCAGCCCGAGCACAACGTAGGTCAGTGGGGGGAGGACGGGCCGTATACACTGCACGCCCTCGCCCACCCGACTCCCCACCACCTCGCCAAAGCCGAACACGCCGCCCAACAACACGGCTACCATCACCATGGCAACACAGCAGAGTGGAGCCAGTACCCGCTCTTCTCCTACTCCTGCTGGTGAACTTTGGTTGTGTGCAATCGTGACATCGCTGATCCGATGATAAAACCGTGACTCTGATTGTGAAGTCTCAGTGAGGCCCTGTTGTCCACGAGGAGATGAGTGGGAGCAAAGTAAGCATGGTGTCATATTGAGAGACACTGACAGACAAACAATAGTTTCAGGGGTTGAAGTGTGCTTTTTGTGAATCATTGCCTGAAATTCAAGGACATTACAAGTTGGACATCTTTGTTTGTATGAAGGGTGAAATTTTTCTTTTTTTTTTTCAGGATTTCATTTTCTTTGGACACAGCCTATTCATTTCAAATGGAGATTGCCTCTATTTTTGTGTTCCTGATCACATCCCTGTTCGTACAGCTTGAGCTCGCATGGTTCTCTGTGTTCAAGGAGATGTGTCAGGAGAGGCAGCAGATGTATCATATGTTGTTTCCAATCAGGGCAGGTCTGGTCTTTCTGCTGGGAAACGAGCATGAACCCTCATCTGCAGGCACGAGGAAATGATGCCTCCCTTTGATACCAATATTAGGACACCAAAGGTTTTGAAAAGCTTGAAAAGCTCATCTATGGTCATTTTTATTTAGAAAGCCTAGTACCCAAAAACCTAGTGCTAGTATGGTCGGACTTATGTAGAAAACCAGATACCATGTATGAGAGTTACGCACAGTACAATTTACTACATAACAAAAAATATCTCAAAGTATTGTTAGAGAATCCTATCAAGTATCAGAATCAGTACTGGTGACAAATACTGTATATTTATGTTATGATGGAGAGGAAATAAATATTTGGATAAGTGTATCAAAAAGTATAATCTGGTGTGATTTTGAGGTGTG
>CABFOQ010028544.1:0-12053 GCA_900660455.1 Gephyroberyx darwinii | reverse complement strand
CCATTTTAAAACGGCTGCGGCGCGTTTGGGGGACGCCCAAACACGACAACAGCAGCGAGAAACACTTCACACTACAAAAGCTCCACCGCCAGCATCGCTGCTACTCCGCTGCGAGTCTGTGATTCACGCAGACTTGACATGAATTTTACATGAGGACATGGTAGCATGGAGAATATATGCAATCTACATTTTAAGGGGTGGAAGGGTAATTATAATTGCAAATTGCCGACTTGACTCCTGGCCCTCTTTGATTCCCAGTACAGTGCAGAGCCCCCCACTGTGAACTCATCCTTAAAGGTCCCATCCACTCAAAACCCACATTTCTGAAAGCATATTACATGGCTTGGTAGTCTTCTGCCTGGATCCTTTTTGGGGTTAAACCTCCTCCTTCCTCCTTGTTGGAGTTACTCGTAAAGCCCTGGTGAGGTTTCAGGGATGCGAGGTTTCAGTGATGCATTGCCTCTTTAAGGCAGAGAGACCAGAGAGAGAGGGGAGGAGAGAGAGAGAGCGAGAGATGAGAGAGATGAGAGAGCCAATAAGAGGCAGTGGGTGCAGACACACTGTTTGTGACACCTTGTTGTGGAGAGTGAGTGGGTGGCAGAGATGGAGAAAGAGGGGGGCACCACTGGATAGAGAGAGAGAGAGAGAGAGAGATCAAAGAAAAGCGAGAGACAGTGGAGGGGAAGCGAGGATGAGAGATAGTGCTGCGGCGAGGCTGAGCAGCCAGCTGCCATTACGACGAGTGTCTACTCCACTTTTGTGCGAGTCGGTTATCTTCCCCCCCGCGTGAGTCATGGGAATGACTTAGATGAGTGGAGCGCCGAGCATCAGCAGAAGGCAGAGATCTGGTTCTGCGCCTTGGGCAGGTAAGCTTGTGCTGCAGCAGTCCTCCCTGTCCTCGCCTCTTACCTGGTTGGTTTTTTTTAGAGCATGAAACAACTTCTGCAGAGTTTGTTTGGTCTTCGGTCTCTCTCTCTCTCTCTCTCTGGCTTCATTTTCTACCTTTCTGCTCTTCTGATGCCACTTTAGTTTGTATTAGTGAGGCGTAGTACGGTGTAAAGTGCGAGGGGTGTGTTGTGGTCTGTCTGACCAGCGTTTTGTGCCTGTACTGACGGACAGGCTCGGCAGGGTTGGGGGGGGGTTGGAAGAGGATGAGAGAGAGAGAGAGATGAGTCAAATCTCTTGCTCGAGGGACCGGGAGGGTTACAGCATCAGCGTCGATCCTGATCTGTACCGGGGAAGCAGGGGAAGAAAAAGATAATCCAGCATAAAAACAGGCTTGGCTGCTTGTCAAGTGCTGCACGTCATGATTCTGTTTCATAACACAGTGGAGGTAAAAGCACTTGGCGCTCTTGTTTCTCCGACTACGATGGGGGGGGTTTGTGTTGTAACAAAACACGCCAAGAGTCAAGCACCAGTGCAGATATTTCTCTTCACGGTTATTTCTCACATGCTCCAGCTCGGGCTCGGCATCCCCGCCAGCCGCTACATCAACATTGTGGCGTGTCGTCTTTGTCGCTCAAACTGTAAAATGCTATCAGAGATTTGCGGCTCAGCCCGTCCTGAGTGACAGCTCAGCTCTATCGCCGCTTTTATCGTGACCCAGGCTGGTAAACTGCAGCTCAGCCTCTGACACAAATCCCCCCCCGTCCCCTCAGCCATGTGGGAATAACCCGCCTTCGTCCCACGGCTGGATTAGAGTGATTTACTGTTGCTCCCCATCAGCCGGGGTGTGTTTGCGTGGGGGTTTGACCCGTAATGGCACCTAATGGCATCATATGTTTTGTCCAAGAGGACGCTGTCAAACGGGACGGGTTTGAGTGGAGTCGTGATGTGGCGGTTGTTATTAATGTTAGCTCTCCTCATGACCCCCATCAGAACTACTACCGGCAGAGGTGCTAGACGAGAATTAATCGACCCCTTAAAATTAGAAATTACATTTATTGCAGGCTTGGATTTACTGTCAGCGTGGATCCCCATCACTCTCTCTCTGTAAAGGACAGCTCAGGAGGATATTTTTATCTTCTCTGGCCGGGCCGCAGATTGGTCATCAGCACTGGCCTTGATTGAATGTACAATCTTTTTATTGCTCTGTGGTCTTCCCCTGAACAAACCGGAGCTGAAGGTTATCACCGGGTAGCACACAAAACATTTATCTCGTTTTTTTCTTCGAGACAACGTATTAAAAGTAAGTTCAAGAGTTGATAAATGTACAGGACAAGCAACACCAGGCAGGTAACCTTGTCTGATCCACCTTGTGAGACGAACAGAATCAAATCCAGCATCTGCAGCTTGGTTTCTTTCTCGGCTTCCCCCCCCTCCCCGGCTTTCCCCTTGACAAAATAAAAGCGTGAAGAATATGGGAGGTGGGTGGACTGCCTACTTTTAAGACACACGCAAGCAAAGTCTACACGGCCATCTGCTCGTACTGGAACTGTCTTCTGACGGAGGCTGCGGGCTCGGAGACGCCAGCCTCCCTCGCTCTCGCAGTTTAGCATCTTGTATTGAGACGGAAACATAACATGTTACTTAAACGTCATCACACCCAAGCTGTTTCGGTCCAAACACGGCTACCTGGGCGTAGACAGATGCTTCGCTTGACAACTTCTTCAGGGATTTGTCGGAAACGGAAACCCTTTACTTTACAACGGCCTCGTTGTACCGGTGTGAACCGAAGTACACAGTTATTGTGCGTTAGTTTTTAACGACAATCAGACTTATATTGTTTTTTCACACGATTATAACCACATTATGGATGAGGGATCTTTTAGATAACAGTATTTTTGTGTGCTTACAATTCTTTTCCTCTTTTGACTACACAGGTTACCATATATACACTACCAGTCAAAAGTTTGGACACACTACAAGAGTTTTTCTTTATTTTTACCATTTTTCCATATTTTACAATAACAGTAAAGTCATCAAAACTATGAAATGACACAAAAGGAATCATGCAGTGACCAAAAAAAGGTTAAACAAATAAAAAACTATCTTAGATTTTAGATTCTTCAAGGAAAGAAATGAACTTTTAAAGGCCACAATCACTATGTATGCCTTTAAAATGATGATTTAATTATTGTGGTTCAACTTTCTTCACCTCTACATTTCAAATTTCAGGTTCTAGGTGCATTTCAAATAAATAATTTCTTTCATTAAAATTTTAATTTTGAAAAGAAATCCATACACAGGATCAACTTCACTATTTCTATTTGTCTACGAAACTTAATTTCAAGCATTTTAGCATCAAACCTGTAGATCAAAATGTCTTTAAGACCATGAGAAACAGTCAGGTGTGTCCAAAGCTTTGACTGGTACTGTGTATATAGTACCAGTATACCAGGGACGTTGTTTCTCCATTGTAAAAGTAAAAGATGAAGAGTTATTTGAAGTTTTGTTCCAACGATGGTACTTTTTAGAGGACAGCAGGTAACTTAAGTCTGGAGTTGATAAAGTGTTTACACAGACTGGCGTCTCTATACTTTAGAGATGTCGAACGATGAACTTGTGTTATTTTTAACCACCTTTCTCTTCCAAAACAGAGACACAGGGTTTAGGAAATGAACTCTTGTGTTTACAGCGAAATGTCTCAGTGAGGAGAAAGTGTCCAACGGCAGATGGGAGATGTTTGTGAGCGACAGGTGATGAAGTCTAAGTGAACGTCTCAAGATTGCGCGGGCGGAAATGCATTACGAAAATGCATTGTCGTTTTTTGAAGAAGAAAATATAACATAAAACACTGTCATTTAATATTTTTTTCTCTTGTTTTTTTTCTTCAGACTGTCGCAATTTCTGATCGAGTCTTCATGCCGGCAGAATAAACCTTTCCACAATCGACGTCAGGCTGGTAAGACTTTCAGATTGTCAGATGTGTATTTGGCCTAGAGCAATGTGAAATAGCGCGTTGCCATTTAAAGCGTTTTCTCACGTTATTGTGAAATCGGTTGCGGTGCCACATTTTAATTGGAGCCAAAATGCGACTATAGCGCCATTACAAACAGAAACACCGCTAATTGGTTCATTATCCATGTTACTGTTTTACTGAAATTGACTTTACATGTGGTTCCAATGAGTCTGAATGCCATGAAGAGGATAGCGGTAATAAGAGTGAGCTACGTTCCTTCATCACTTTTCAAAAGCAAAGTTACAAAGTGTTTCGCAGCAGCTGTAGACACCTCCACAGATCCTCCTGGACAAATGAGTCAAACCACTTCAGTAAAGTTTCCCGCAATTAATTGTTCATGAAACTTTTAGCTGTGTGAATCACGCCAGCTTCACATAATTAAAAGTTTCCCGGGCTTGATTTGCCGATCTGCTGCAGCGAGACCCCGACGTGATTCATCCTAACAGCTGTTCGTGGCTCAGGACAGCGTGTGTTCAGGGTCCAAATCGAGTTGCTGAGCTTGGAAATCACAGGTTCCTTCCAAAGAACGTCCTCACATATCTGCACCGCGACGGAAGAGAGCAGCTTTAATTTCCAGATGACATGAACCCGAGTGGGGGGAGTGGTTCGTTACAGCGGCTATAGCGTGTGTTTCCATGTTTTAGTGATCAGCGCATTCACTGAACATGCAGAAGGTTCCTGGTTCAAACCCGGGCGGAGGTAACGTCTGGGTGGCCCGGTGGTTGGAGACACCGTCCTTCAACTGGAGCAGCCGAGTCCCCGTGATGGCAGGCGTCCTTGAGCAAGACACTGAATCCCTACCAGCTCCAGGGGTGTTGCTCTGTAGCTGACCTCTGACCTCTGACCTCCCTGTGGATGGATGGAAAGCAGAAAGGGGGGGGGGGTCAATAAAGGCTCTGTGATGTTAAAGTATTGTAATTCACTTTCATAGGGTACCTATGTTCCCTCAACCTGCCTCGTCTGCTTCTACTTCAGTTAGTCGTTTCCTACATTTCCCAGAATGCCTTTTGACAACCACCTAGTGGAGTGAGAACAACGCCGCGGTGCGCCTGGTTGTTCAGATTACAAAAAAGATGTTGAAGAGCGTGTTGTAATCCACACGCCACTGACCTCAGGTCCTCAAAGATGCTGGCTACTGCATTGCATTCTGGTCTATCTTCTACTGCATTGCATTCTGGTCTATCTCCTGGTGGAGAAATTGGTCTCTCTCCTCTCCTCGATGGATTTCTCCTGTATGATTGTTGATCGTCGGTCTAGAAAGAAGCCCTTGCTCTTTGATCTGATTGGCTGACACCAAAACCTGACGGTTACCGTTGATGTTTTAGATCCATGAAACATTTTCTGATATCAAACTCCATTATAGCTGCTGGAAATATCATCCAGTTATCCAGTTATAAGAAAATTACGCCCCCAAACAACAAAATGCTCCCAGAAATGTCTTTGTCTTTCTAACAGTGTTAAAGTGTGAGTGGATTTTTCCTTTGACAAAACATTTATTGTGAAAATAAACCTCCCACCAGGGCGGCTACTTACACGCCGACGATTTGCAGACAGGTTCCCGCCTCACTTCAGCGGATGTGTCGAGGCGTGTTGTGTAGTCACACGCCGAGTTATTCCTGCTGATCGCAGTAATAAGCAGACGAATCCCCGGTGGAAATAACAGCTGGCTTTGTTTCTTGTACTGGCGCGCCCCCATCGCAGACTCGAGGGTTCGCTTCCATCATGAGACGCTATCCTCCCCTGATGAAGGCTCCGTTACACACCAAACCAGAGTGCTTCGGTTTCCCTTTCCAAGTGTTATTTTACCCTCGACTCCTTTGCAGAACAGACTTTAATTTGGAGAAGCATAAAGCAAAGATGTTCTTTTTTATCCACTCTGAACCTGCAAGAGTCTATCCACCATTCAGACCAGGTCACCACTGCTCCTCCAAAATGATTGATACCACAAAAATGAAAATCATGGTACTTATTGAAGAAATGTAGATAAATTAAAGGTGCAATAAGTACGATTTTTACTGTCCCATATCCATCATATCCCACAAAATGACCAATAATATATCTGCAGGGGTTTAATAGGGTTATTGATCAATACCGATAGGTGCTGAGATTTCTCCGTTGTAATTCTTGGCTGGTCAGCTACATTTTAGAGGTATTGAATGATGTATTTCATGTTATAGTAAAGGTATCATATGGTGTTTTGGATATGAGTTCCTCACATCTACAACTGCGTAACGTCTCTCTGTTATCGTTTGGACGCCTGTGAGTCTGAATGAACGTTCAGACCTGAAACATTATGATAACTGAGATAACTGAGTCAGCTGTTGCAGGTTAAGGGTCAAATCTCCAACAAAGTCAGCGAGTTAGCCTCCTCTTCTGTTTCAAAGGCGTTTGATTTGCCTCTAGCTCCGACTTGACAACTTAAGAGAGGACTGGACTACAGAAATCTCGTAAGGTGTAATTACCCCTCAGACTGATAGCAACCCAATAACCGGAGAGAGCCCGGAGAACCGAGGAGAGGTAGAGATGGTGAGATTAAGGGAGACTGTCTGAGATTACCTGGCGTCCGATCAAAAGACCTCTTCATCCACCGGAGCCTCCTCCTGGTGCCACTACCCAGGGGCCCTGTGGTGCGGGGTATTAACACTTCCAGGGTTAGGGGTTCCCACCCGTACCACATACACACTCATGGTAAATCTGCATCTGAAGGTTTAATGTTACCTAACCGGTTTCCCAAAGGCAACTTCTGGAGCGAGGTTCATTCTGACACCGATGGATTTTGTCGTGGCTTTAGACGTTTGACTTTTCTGATTTTTTAGTTGCATGTTAGTCATAATCCGTTCTCTTTTGGTTTAGTTTTTATATTTTTCTGCAGAAGCTCTGGAGGTTTTAGTCTGTCACTTCCATTTCAGACATTTTTGTTATTCACTTCAAAAATCATTTCATCCCAGTCACTTTGGAAATTCTTGATTTTAAGCTGTCGTCAAGTGAAATAGCAGACCAGTATTTTTTGGTGTGTGTGTGTGTGTGTGTGCATTTGAGTGTGTGCACCTCTAATTCTCTCCTTCTCAGATGGCAATATTTTTGACAGACATTTCGATGACGGAGCTCTTTTCACTTTTCTGAAATAAAAAGCTTTCTGAAATGTCACCCGATAAGATGAATAGAACAGAATGTGCCAAACAGAGGCGACGGTGCTGAGGGAGGTTTGAGGAATTGGGACTAAGGAAGGCAGAGGCGTCTTTTAAAGCGAAAGAGCTGATATTTCTGAGAGCAGTAGAGATGGTGGCCAGCGTTTAGCTCTCCCCATCACGCCGAGCCTTTTACCATACAGGGAAAAGTAGCAAAAACCACTTAGTGTTTCTCTTCGACGGCGCTAACCCTGCCTCAAAGAGAAGTGGTTGTTTTCTTCTGTTATCAAAAACCACTTCAGAGCCTTCGTGAAGTCGTAGTCTGTACTTTGAGATGTCGTATGTGTTTGTTCCTCAATAATTATGGTTTACAATAAGGTCTTACCATTGGAAGCCATCATTTCCCCAGTGATTTCTTCCACACTGAGGGTTGGCGTTTAGAGATGATATCAAATGATGATATATGATGATATCAAATATGGGAGTGTGGTGGTGCGGGGGGGATAGGGTAGAGTGAGCCGAGTGTCCGTGTCTAATGATTCAAATATCCGCTTTCACCTCTGTTGGCAAAAGTAATTATGACAAAGTCATCTCGGGCTGGAAGAGAGAGAGCGGAAAAGTACAGACGTCAGAGAAATGCAGCCAATCTATCCGAGAGAAAAGGAGACAATTAGCCATTTAGGACTCTCCGCCGCTCGAGTGCCTTCTGCGCTAAAAGCCTGGAGGAGTCGATTTTTCCTGCCGAGAATCCAGTGATAGTGATGTGTAATGATTTAGCAGTTATCGTAAAGGGGCATGAAGTAATCAATGACCTCTAATGACCTCTATGGGTAACCAGTAGGAAGTGCAACAACACTGATAGAACGTATCTCCTACACAGATCAGATTAGTAATAACACCAGTAATAACAATAATAGGAACATGAACCTCTTTTTGGACAAGCTGCACAAACTGACCCCCCGCTGAGAGGTGGGCGGGCCGAGGGCTTGACATTCTGTCTGCCTGCCAGTGAGCTCTTGAACTTTAGTTTTTCCATTCAAGTATCATTCTGGGCCTGCAGCATCATCAGGCTTTGGTCTTTTGATTGAATGCTGAGCAGCAGGGGAAGACTTTTTTTTTCTAGATGGCATTTTAGCCCCCTTGAGCTGATGATTGGGGCCATTTTGTTCTCTTTTGGGAGCAATACAACTATATTTTTCTGTCCCAACCAGTCCATCTTCCATCCCTCACTTTTGATCATATTGGTTCTTTTCTTCTTTGTGTTCGTCGGCAATTTCTCCTACTGCTGTGTGAGCGGTGTCAACATTTCCCACTACTTCAGGCTGCATGGTCGGTTGTTTACTGATCAAATACGGCTCTGTTGTTTTCACCCAGAATGCACTGGAGTCGCCTGGTCACAGACCCCTATGAATCACATAGAGCGGCCCATGGGGGACAGTGTTCACATTCATGCTTGAATATCTGACAACTCTACAAATAAGATGTGAACAGGGTAAAAATGCAGGATGCTCCCAATTATTGAGGGCATTTTCTACCTTTTATGAGCTTTCAAGGGCACCACTTTGTGATTTAAGCTGGTAGGACAGGTGTATTTTTACATAAACATCCCTGCCAGCACACTGTGAAGGTTGACCAAATATAGTTGGGTGTCTAACCGGCCCACCTCGTACGTAGAACCCAAAGGGAAAACATGCATGGCGCTGTACACGGTGGAAACAGCTTTTATTACAACCCCAGACAAGTTGCCTCTGTCAGGTTTAACAGCCATGCATGGTATAAAGCAGAACAATATATCTAAACAAACTGACAGTATGGCAGCTTTCTTCTGCGTCTCTTTGAGTTACGGCGTGTAAGATCCGAAGCTCTTCAGTTAAAGTGTCCCAAAAGACGACTACATGCACAGCTCCTTAACAATTAATGTGCCGATCTCGTCTCATCCGGCGGTGGCAAGCGTTCCCGGCGTTCCCGGCGTCCCCGCCTTTGGAAGACCTAGTTTCACAGTTTCTTGACGGCGCCTTTTGATTATCGCGGACGCCGCCAACATGCGACGCCTCTCGGGGAGCGAAGCATCAGAGGCGACGGAGCCGCAGAGCTGAGCGTTGTTTTCTAGAGGAGCTTTGGCTCGACTCTTTCTTGGAGCAACTTGAATGTAATGAATTTTGAAACTCCCCACAGACGCCGAAGTGATTATGATGAGAATTGTTCTTTGAAAATGTTCTTGTTGTTCCAGATCCAGATTTATTTAAGGCAGAGCCCCAACAAAACAAAACAAAACAAGACAATTTTGAAAATGTGGTGGGAAATTTAAGCAATATGTTTCCTGATGGACACGAGTGAGCCGCATGGGAGAAATGTGACTTTAAAAAGCACCAAGCGCTGATCCAGGACCCTTTGGGAATCTTTCATCGTATCGGTTGTCGTCTCCACAAATACACTTTTAGACGTTGTTAAATAGAGGTACAACCCAAACCTCCAATGTAATGAAATCAAACATGGCTGACAGACGTCTCCTTTCGACCGCTGATGGCAGCAGAGCGTATTGCTCGGAAGTCGAAGCATCTGTCAGCCATCTTTCACTTTCACACAAGTGAAGGATTACGGACATCTGATATGCTTGGACACGTGAAATTCAGCGTAGTTTTTTCTCAGTGGAGCAGCACAGGACCACAGGACATTCATTGCCTTGTAATAGTAGTAGTGAGGTGGGATTTCTGGTGAAAACACTAGAACCTCACGTCACTTCTGGCGCATCGTCCAAGATGGACCGATTTATCGAGACGTTAGCAGAGCAAGTTTGTCATTAATGGAATTTCTAAAACCCATTTTCTAATCATTAGAAAAGCGGCAACCAAACAAAAGCAGTACATGCTCTGTGTACCGAGGTGCCATCATAAGACCCAACACCATAAAGACCTGCACTATAGATCAAGCAGTAAAGAAGGCATTCGGCTAGGCATTGTAAAACACGCCACACATGAACGAACCAGTGAACACACCGCTCTTATAGCGCCGCACCTCCCGAGCACCTGATAATCACCAGCCAATGTAATTTATTACGCTAACAGGTTTTATTACATTTACAACCCATTTAAAAGGTCATTTTCTCATCTCACTGTAAACCATGATGTTGTGCTTCTGTCGGCTTGTCAGTATGTTGAAAATGTGCGATGGCAACGGAGAATTTGTCATTTAGGACAAGTAGCAATGTTTTCTAAATGTCTAAATGGCTGTTAGCAATCCAAAGTAACACATTTAGTAACAGCGCTGACAGCCAAAGTGCGCCTGCGGGTGCCAAAGCGTTGACATTTCTGATATAGAGAGGGAGGCTGGAAAAATTACAAAATGGAAGCCTTGTTTAGATGCACCAGGAATCTCAAAATACACGGCGTCTGGGCTCCGACGAGGGGGCGATGTGAGCGTACCACACGCCTGCTGGATGCCCACTGACTTTCTGTATGTCTACATGAGCAGAGGATGGAGGGTCCCTGGGAGGAGATCTCTCTGAGGCTCCTTCAACGCCCCAGTAAGACCAAAGCCAGAAACTAGAGTGTTGTAAATCAATTATCAATCAGATGGACAAGTGCATTCAAACAGCGGCCATGCAGAGGCTGTCCTGCAACTGGAAAGTCACAGGTTCAATTCCAGCCAATGCGTCCCGGATCCCTCTGGATAGTGAATAACAGTCAAGGGTATCACGCTCGTTGTCTCACGTTGTAGTAGTTGTGATTTGACGGGATTCGTTACACCTTCTGGACGGAGACGAAGGCGCGGTTGAAGGAAACGAGAGCTATGACGAGAATATTGACTTACAGAACAAAATTAGAATTGATTCGGTGAGCAGAAGAAGATGGTTTACACTTCCTGCAGGGAATTCCTACGCCGGTAGTCTGAGTAAACCTCTGGCACAGCCGAGCGCTCGTTACTCTTCCGGACAGGCGTGCAGTCTTTGGGTTGGACGTCAGACGGGCCTCCGATGGCTTAAGAGTCTAACTGATGATGCTTAGGTCAGTGTCGTGCTCCTTCCTGTTCCCTCCTCGTCAAGACTGCTCTCAGTAAATGAAAAAACAGTCAAGGAGGGAACCGCCACTCTAGGTAGGAGAAGGATTCTTCTCACTGATGAGAAACGTGTCCGTCCGCCATGTTCGTAACCCCAGTTTAAGCTTTTTGTTTGTCCTCAGTTCATCTTCTGAACCAAAACTCTTTTGGACGATGTTCGCTTACAGCACAGAAAACCTTAAACTTGAGACTTGTCAAGAGGGTGAAACATCGTTCAGGAACACATTCATTCAAGGTGGCAGATTTGATGGTTTTCAGCGACAGGGGGGCTCGTAGCAACCAATAATGTAATAACTCAAAATGTGATAAAACGTCCTTCTAAATGGGTCGGTAAGGTTAATGTGATAAATTGCTGGATGAAGTCACGCTATCTTTAGACTGACATTGTAATTAATTAGAAAAAGGTACATCCCTCATAATAATTGTAGATTAATGTAATGATGTACCAGGTAGAATAAAAGACAATATCAGTTTGAAGATGTAATTATATTATCCAGCAGTTCATTATAGAAGTGAGAAGTTGACAGTTTTAAAATAGTTTAGCGGTGCCATTAATATCCTATGATCTTCTGATTGTGGTTTTATTGTACGTCAACTTGTCTTCCACCGAGGACCACGATGGAAAACTTGGACTGTAACACTTTCTTGTGTTATCCTCTCGAATCGAATCGAATCGAATCAAATCGAATCGAATCGAATCGAATCAAATCAAATCAAATCAAATCAAATCAAATCAAATCAAATCAAATCAAATCAAATCAAATCAAATCAAATCAAATCAAATCAAATCAAATCAAATCAAATCAAAGCAGGACGGAGTACAATGAAGCTTAATACATGATAATGAACTGTGTTTTGTTAAGCACAAACCAGAGATGCAACGTGCTTCACATGCAGTAAAATAATAATAAATCAAAGTTACACAATAAAAATATCAGGAATTTAAACAGAGATTAAAAAAAAGGATA
>CABFOQ010028542.1:10553-28690 GCA_900660455.1 Gephyroberyx darwinii | reverse complement strand
ACGGGACCCGACCCAGAGTTCAACGACTGCTTTGTCTTCCAGGTGAGGAGAAACAAGTTGCACGCACACACGCACACACACACACACACACACACACACACACACACACACACACACACACACACACACACACACACACACACACACATCTTGGTCCAAAGAGATACAGCCTTACAGGCAACACAACAAGCATGTATGTCCCGGTCTATCTCGCATTCACCCATACTGATGATCTCTCCTCAGGTGTCAGGTGTGTGTGTGTCTCAGAGCACCCTCAGTGTGTGTGTGCTGAGTGTGGAGCAGGGGGGCAAGCGTCATGCGGTGGGCAGGGTGCTGTTCCCTCTGGAGGGAGAGTTGGGTCAGGCTGGCAGGGTGCTCTGGAGAGACCTGGAGACAGAGGAGGACACACAAGTACACACACACACACACACATACACACACACAGATGCATGCACACACAACTACTGGCAAACAGTCTCATAATCCTCCTGCCACCTCCCATCTCTCTTTCAGTGTTCAGAGCTGGGTGATGTAAAAGTATCTCTCAACTACAGTCCGTCTCTGCAGCGCCTCACTGTGGTGGTGCTGAGGGCACGAGGCCTGCAGCTGCTGACAAATACAGGTATATGACTGATGTGCATCCATGTATACAACATGCTGGCTATATTCAGGGCTGTTCTACTGAGCAAGATGAGGAAACTCTGAGAGTAGGGGAATGAATGTAAGTCAGTGGTCAAGTCACAAGTATAGTAATGCATGTGCCTGTTTGTGTGGCTCCCAGGTGTCTGTGTCCAGGTGAGTCTGCAGATGCACACTCAGGTGGTGAAGACCAAGCGGAGCTCTGTGATAAAGGGTGAGGCCGAGCCCTACTTCAACCACAGGATGACCTTTAAACTCCGATCCCAGCAACTGGACGAAGCCTGTCTGAGGTTGGAGGTGCAGCAGCCAAACGCCATCCGTTCAGGTGACTGTTAAGATGAGCTTATTGGGAGAATATCCAGTGTGGGAGGGTTTAAGTTATGAATGTTATGTACTTGTTGTATACGTGCTCTTCATATTACATATAACACATTCTTAACAGGTCACAAAGTCATAGTTGGAAAGGATCTTATTGGCTTCCGTCTTATTAGTCTTTCTCACTTTCAGACCTTAATCAATTTTGATTTAATTCACATGCTTTCTACTTTTATTTTATTTATTTTCCACAAGCCAGCCTGGAGTACAAAGGTTTGCAATCTGCTTTAATATTGCCAGACATGCTCAATAAATTCCAATAAAGCAACTGAATTGTTTTGAGGTCGTAATTTGACTAACATCTGCTCACTACCATACCTTAAGAAAGTGTGGAATAAAGGCTAACACCTTAAGAACCTCAGCGCTAGCCTTTCTTCTGTTGAGGTTAGCTGCTTATTTGTTCTGTCTTTAACTTTCTCCCAGAGCCTCCGGCCCTGCTGGGAGTGGTGGTGTTGGGTCCCTTCATGTACGCCAGGGGCCCACAGCTGCAGCACTGGATGGACATGGTCAGCACACCACAGGAGTTGGTCAAACAATGGCATGGACTGAGCAGGGGCACTTAACACACACACAGTCACAAACACACATGCATGTACATAAACAGACCAAAACAAATGTGTCAAAATATGTTCATTATGTGAAAAAGTCCAAAACTACTGCAATAAAGTAATATGCAGCCAAGCCCAATGATGCTAATTATTAGTGTGGGTGTGTGTATGAGGAGTCAAGGAGCATTACTGAATCAGAAATTAGTGTAACTTACAGGGGATACAATTACAGTCGTGTTATTAAAGAAATTATCTCCTCTGAAATATATAAACATGAAATATAAAAAATGTAATCTATGTAGTTTTTTAAATTTTATTTTAGGTAAATTATCTGATGTCCATTTTATTCAGCATGGTAAAAACTCGACCACCTCTTCGTCACTGCCCAGTCTGTCCACTAGATGGCGATACGCGCCTCGGTGCCAGCCACTACAGCTGCAGCTTGAACCAACGAGAGCGAAATAAGGAAGTGGAGCTTTGTACTGTAAATGAGCTAGCATCTGATAGAAATCCTTTCAGACATGAAAACGTAAATATGTGTTGAAGTTACCAATTTTATTGTTCCGCGCTGGGTTTGTCATCATGAGGATAAACGAGAATACGTTACTGGAAGGAGAGAAAGTCGTGTTGGTTCCCTACAATGCAGACCATGTGCCCAGGTAATTTCCCACATTACCGTTAGCTACTCTAGACTCGTCTGTCTGTTTTACTGTCACGTTGTATGCGAGGCAGATTTACTAGCTGGTAGTCCAGTCAAACCAGTCCAGTGTCACCTGGATCTGGATGCGGTGTCGGGCAGGGATGGGCCCTCTCTAGGCCCTCCATGACACATGGACTGTCCTGTCCGTTACCTTTCCTGCATTCATCCCAGGTTGATCTGATGGCGCCTGGTTTGCACTATCAGATCATTTTCGTTCAGCTTTAGCATCACTCCATCTGTCAATTTCTCCCTCCCCTGGCAGTGCTTCCCTGTTATTCATCCTTCCCCCTGTTTATCGCTTTAAGGTATCACGAATGGATGAAGTCTCCTGAGCTACAGCAGCTGACAGCCTCAGAGCCCCTGTCACTGGAGCAGGAGTATGACATGCAGAGGAGCTGGAGGGAGGATACTGACAGTAAGCGTCCATCTGTCCTGTGTGCACTAGAAATGAGATCTAATTGAGCTGCTGATAAAGATGGTTTTTTAGACCATCCATCGCCTCCAAGCATAGCTGAATTTATTCTTCCTTTATCCCTTTTTCTTGTTCATGCACCTTGGTTGTGAGAGGAGATAGTGAGTGACAGATTTGGCTGATTTATAGCCAATTGCTGATAATCTGCTGATTATTTGCAGACACTCGCTAACTTTTTTCTTCCCCTCATTGTCTTCTTGTTTCTCAAACTTTATTTTAAAAACCTCTATCTTGCCAGAGTGCACCTTCATCGTCTTGGACAAGCAGCGGTGGGCGGACCCCGAGGTACAAGAAGAGCAATGCATGGTGGGAGATGTCAACATCTTCCTGACTGACCCCAGTGACCCCTCCTTGGCTGAGCTGGAGATCATGATAGCTGGTGACACACTGCATGTTTCTCTTATAAACAACAAAAGCATCGGACTGTTGTTGACCTGTGTGAAAAATCGATTGAGCAGATTCAGAAAAGAAAAGGAGACATCATTCTCCTTTAGGATTCTGTAGTGGTGATACCATACCAGATATTGATGTGGTTTCCTGTCTTCAACAGAGCCCAGCTACAGGGGCAAGGGCATTGGGAACGAGGTGACGCGCATGATGATGTGCTATGGTGAGCAGGCCACTCAACCCCTCCGAGTATTTCTTTTCTTTGACCAGGCATTCTTATTTACAGCAGCGTTGTGGTGGTGGAGTTGCAGGGGGAGGAGGGAGGGGTTACACACGTCCACCCAGTTACAGCAGGCAGATGTGTGCCACCACAGGAAAGTGTCACTCAGTTACTGTCCCCCAACTCAAATTTTACCAGCCAGTCCAGGAATTCAAACTGGCGGCCATTCGGGGAACAAGCCTTCCTCTCTAGGTTTCAGGCTACAGCCACCACTGGAATAAACTACGGAGGGTGAGATTTCTGAGTCTGTGTATGTGTGAAGGCTGTAGCATTTAGGTAACTGCTGTGGTGGTGATCCGTGTGCTCTCCTCCCCCGCTAGGAGTGTCCAAATTGGGGATCCAAAAGTTTGAGGTGAAGATCGGGCTGGACAACAAAGTCAGCATCGCCATGTTTAAGAAACTCCACTTCCATGAGGTAACGAGGTCAAACATTTTCATCTTATGAGGTAGACAAGGAAGAGCATGAGTGACAGGACAACTAACCATCACCCCCCCCACCCCTGTTTGTTGCAGTTGTCACTGTGTAAGGTGTTCAAAGAGGTGACCCTTGGGATGACGGTGGACGAGTCCATTCGGACAAGACTCCTGGGCGACATGGCCTACATGAAGGAGAGGGAATACAGACAGACCTGCAGCAACACACAGGAACTGACCTCACAATGAAGTGATGCACTGCCCCGTGCACACGCTTCACAAGGACCTCCAGCTGTGAAGCAGTGCATTCTGGGCACATCCAGATACTTGGACACGTCAATACTGATTGGTCCAAGGAACTCTGGCCAAACGCTGCCAGAAGCTGTAGTGAAACTGATCTGAGAACCGTTCTTATTTATAATAATGCATGCACACGTATAGGTGTGCGATATAGTCTGCCTTCCTGTACTCTGCAGTCTCTTAGTTGTAATACCAAGATGTGATTTGTGATGTTTTACCCTTGGCATGCACTGCAGAAAAGACAGTTTTCATGAAATGTATTCAAGTTGAGAAACACTTTTGATTTGAACCTTTTTAAGGTGAGATGAAACTTTAAAGATTGGCTAGTTGGTTTTCGAGGCCCCATCTGGGGCTGTTGCGGTAAGTAAATATTGCCTGCATACCGCATCCATGGCACAAAAATAAAATATCCATGGTTGATGCTGGGATAGGATTTAGTGATTAATATCTACAATACATACTCCTGTTCAACGAGAGCACAATATTAAAGTAATGGATGTCAGTGTCTTTATAGCCCATCTTGGTTCTGCCAAGTTGCATCAATTCTCCATTCAGTAATGCTCCTTGACTAAACCCGTCTCCCCCTCCCTCATGCACACACGCACACTATTAAATACTCCTGGTGTTGCATTAAATCAGCTTTTTTCCATAAGACGATAAGACGATCATGGGGGCAGTTGGATTATTGTATCTCTGTAGGGTCAACCAGGCACCCATAGTTTTGGGGGGTTTATCACCCGGCTGATGGATTTGTGGTTGAGTCTTATTCTTATGGGAGGGATGAGAGAGGAGGAAATCTACAGATGCACTGTGGTTTAGGCTGTAATCTAGTGATGCATTTGTGGTGCTTTCTGGTGTAACAGTGGGAGAGAGAGTTGTCCACAGGGATATTGTACAGGATACTATCTAGTGATTCATTAATGGTGGTTTTTGATGTGTGCACTATGAGCCTTTGAAAAGCTGATGTGATGGTTTGGATCGTTTGATCTTTGTCGGTAAATGTGATGATACTCAAGGGGCGGCGCCCTCATAGAGCCAGATTTTACTAACGAACTATTAGTGTTAGATCGATGTCAAGCCAACAGAAACGAGTCGCAATAATACAATTTTGCCTTCAAAATAAAAGTACAGAAAGTTGGCTGTCTGGGTATTAAGCACAACAGCATCAAAGTAAAACTAATATTGGACATATATCTGTTTATTTCCATTTGCAAGTCTTCTAGTACACAATCAATAAAGATTGTGGCATTAGCACTTAGCATCATTTGTCTCATTCCTAATTGACTCATAAGTCCTTTGCAATTCTAATGTTTTTCTCTCCCACAGCTTGGATGACGGTTGTTCAGACGTTCATCTAAATACCGATTGCACCATACGCCCCCATATCGGATATGGAGGCACGCCATTCTTGTATTTTAAAGCAAAGTGTGCTCAGTTGTTTCCATGTCTTAGTATCAAGTGATTTTAAATGTTTTTTAGATCTGAGGTGAGGTGTTCATTTTTGGCATGCAGTATACGGTTGGTGTCGGTCCGTCCATATATTTAGGGTTCAGTTTAGTTTCATGGATCTTGCCTCATGACATATTCCTTTTCAATGTCATCTATCAGTGCTTTTAAATTCTAACTAACAATATACTCCCATTTTGTTAACAGACAAAAACAGAATTATTTAACGTCTCTTAATTTACTATTATTACGTTTTGAGATGGAGGCCTCTTGCACACAGAAACTCAAACTCATCCAGGGGAGAAAACCTTTTTTGCTGAATCTTGTTGGTTTTTAGGACTTAAGGAAGTTTTAATCAGCTGTAATGGTCTACCAGTCACTACCATAAAAACCTACACTAACAGTAAACTTAATAACCACAGGCAGTTTCCCATCATTTTGTTCATTAGGGAACTTGATTAGTTGACTTGTGAGTAGTTCATCATGGCTTACCTCTGCTGCAAGTTTCAGGTTTGCAGCTACAGTGCAATGTAGTCTCGTCAGGCTAACGGTGACTGTTGGTCTGACTGCTCTTTGGGGCCCAGCATCACATCGAGTTGTTCATGGCCTCTTCTTTCATATGAGCTAATTCACTTCATTGTTAAGTGGTATTGTCCACTTAACACCTTCTGACTCTGCAGTTAACGGAGACATATAAGCTATACAATTAGTGTGTTGATCAAGAAATGGAAAGTCGGCCTTACGTCTCAGGCAAATACATTCATTTGCAGTTTATGGGTTCATCTGTATTTGACCTGTGTAGTTTGCAGCAAGTATATAAATTCAGTCCGTCGATGTCATTGAATCACTCTTCTTCCTCACTGATAATTTGTCTTTGTATAAAAGCAGGAAAAAAATGGGTACTTTCATGATTTTGTCACCTTTACAATTACAAGCTATAGCTCTTTAAATGTTTCTATACTCCTTACAAGGATCTCTGCATGTATATAATAAATTAATAAATACTTGGCTTCCTTCTCATTGTGCCGTACTTATGCCTATCAGGGAGATTGGAGGGGACAAAAACTTGGTATGAAATTAAAAGTCCTCTGAATACAATGGAACAGTTTGGTTTTATCCATCCCACTTTTGCAGCAGTAGTGAAAAGCCAAACTAACGTAACAGGTTATCAGCTAGTAGAAGCAAACAGAAAACACATCAGATGCTACCACAGTTTAAGTTTGGAGGAAGCTCAATAAGATCGAATGATGCTTGCAATGCACAAAGTTTCAGGTTTCTGATGTCCCACATGTAGAATCGTCCTAGATCTACCAGAACTTATTCAGGATAGAAGTTCTAGGTTTTTTCTCTACAGCAAGTAAATACACATTTTAACCGGTGTTTCATCTGGCCTGCATTCATCCACAAGTCCCAAACTAAATCAGAAGGCCTCCTGTTGGCAAGGTGTATTCAATAAATTCCACCATTCTCCTTCGTCCACATAAACACACACACGTTAAAACATTCCTGCAGCGCGAAGCCATTTATTGATGTTGACAATAATTGAGCATAGACAAAGCTTTACAAAAACGAGTGCAGCAGACCGCCGAGGCAGCTCTTTACATGACGGCTCCTTGACAGCTGGAGTAGCAGAAGATAAGTTGCATTTCAGTAGTTACTAGTGGCCTCAGATCCTGCTCCTGTTACCTTTCTCTCCAGACTTAACCATTAGATGACAGAAATAATTTAGTTCTCATGAGAGGCTCAAGGGATTCTAGGTATAACTGGTAGGCTTTGTATAGAAGTTAGTGTAAAGGTAGTACAGCATAAAGCAAGGCATGACCATGGCACCCTTGCTATACACATTAGTTGTGGGATTAAACAGGTGTAAGACTAGAAAGAAGGAAGACGCACAAGTGAACTAAGCATTCACAGCCTTTACTGCACATGCTCAGACTGGCAGATCAAACATTGGTCTATACATAATCCTGATTGGTAGTTAAACTTGATTTAACACTTCAATGCAGCACAGACAGGGCCACCTGACAACATTTCATCAGACATCACTCAAAAACAACCTATTACCCATGTAATGTACTGAATAGCAAACCTTAAGGCGTTGGTGCAAAAGTGCAAAACATGGTCAACAGGGTGTCATCTGAGACTGTCAGTTTTAAAAAGGGGCCAAGAGCAACAACAATTCCATAGGAATTTAAGCTGATCTTTACAGATCTGTCCACCCCCCTCCATCCACCCATCTAGCCAGACTCTTCACATCCCCAACATCACAGGATGAGGGGATGCAAGGGATCCCATCTTAAAGAGATCCACCATGTCAGCATATTTTTAAAAACAAAATAGCGTTTTTACTGATTAGTGATCATTCCCAGTATTCAGACAAGAGCGGGGACCCTGTGGCCCTTGGGTGATGAGGGAGGCAGACTGATGTTTAGTTCTTGGACGCTTGTGTGGACTCAAGAAGCTCCTTCGCCATGGAGGACAGGTTCTGCACCAGCTGTCTGACCACGCCCTCCTGAACCCTGGCCCAGGATAGGCCGTCGTCTACGGCGACGTTGATTGGCACACAGACCGCTTCCTTTCGCAGGTCTGTCAGCTGGCAAGCAGCAGCAGCTCCAGCCAATCCCAGCAGCAGTAGGAGGAGGAGCTTGAACAGCAGGCCAATGAGAGAGCGTCTCGGTTTAGGGGCCGATTCTACAACTGCCTTTTTATCTGGAAAGATGAAATGAGAGTGGTCGACATCAGAACAATTCCTTAATCAATAAACTAACCTCTTTCATACATAGGGCAGGATAGGATGGTTGGGTAAATGACTGCTGAGGGATGAGACAACACAATGGTAACACAATGCTTTCTCCCTCACATTAAGTGATATGTCAGGGTTTAAGTAGTCTGTTTTATTATTATGGACTGGATTCATGAGTTATGGAGCGAGACTTTCGTTTTCTGGTTAAACAAAGGTCTATCTCTGTGGGGATCCTTTCCATAATGTTGTCAGACACTTCCAATAACAATCTGAGCCTGTCAGTGGCAAAAACAAGCACTTTTAGTGGACGTACTTTGATCGGCGCACTTGCCCCTGTGGATTATGTTGCAGCCATAGCAGCCCGTTTCTGCCAGCTGAGGTGATCTACTGGACCAATTCCAAAACTTTTTGTACCGATTTTGTATAAATGACTAAATGGTAGTGTAAGCCAATGGGGCTGAAAAAAGAAATCTACTGACTTGTGCTGGTGTTACGCCATAAAACGTCAATGTCAAACGTCAACACCAAACGGTGGCCAATCAGTCCTTAAAAACCTGAACTATCCCTTTAAGAGGCACAGCATCCAGAAGCACGGGCCTCCCTGCTGCTTCACGCTGTTAGAAGTCAATTCATTAACACACACACATGTACACACTTTGAGAGCAGATAACAGTACGCAACCCTCTTCAGTTCTTCCTGTCTGTCCTTTCCTACCTGCTGTTGGTCCATTCCTCTTCTTCTTCTCTTCTTTCCTCTTCTTCTGTTGCTCCTGTGCAGCCACGGCTGCCATCTGGGCATTGTACTCTTTCCTTCTCTTCTCCTTCTCCTCTGCCTTCTCCCGTTTACGAGCCTCCCTCTCTTTCGCCTCCCGCTCCCTCTGCTTAGCCTCCTTCTTCTTCTCCAGTTCTGATGTGATTGAGGGATGATGAGAAATATGATCAGAGGAGATGCAATCATTGTCCAACAGATCTTTTTCACAAGCATTCATGACAAGAGGTTATGACAATTTGTTGTTATGATCTGTATTTCAGGAGGCTTGTGCCTGCTTTCTCAACAGTGTGTGAACTACCTCACCTTGATGTTCCTGTCATAAAAGAATAGAAAAACACTTCCTAGCCCTCCAGCCTGCCGGGCTATAAGCACATTAAATGTCTGGTGCTACTGAGCTCCACACCAGAATGGATGGGCACTGTAATATATCTTTGGCTAAGACACCATGAGGAGACGTTTGCTCAAGGCCTGGGATTGTGCATGACAAAGATTAAGGTTAGATCAATTGCTGATATATATTGGACTGGTATTAGCTTTCAAAAACCCCTATCTGTCAGACCATACCCAAAATCTATTACCGAGATTGGGCTATTTACACTAGAACAACCTACATAGAAGGTTTATTGGTTGCAATGTTATGGAGTATGGGCTAAGACTATAGGCTGTTGCACTACTTGGTATGTGTTATGATCACTAGGTCAGTTTTCTCAACAGAGCGCTCCTCCTGAATCTACTTTAAAACTCAAATACATTGATATGCTATGGCACCCACCTCTCTCCCTCAAGAGACGCTTCTCTCTTGTACGATCCACCTCTTCCTGAATGGCCCTCATGTGCTGCAGAACCTATAAGGAAACACATACAATGTTCTTTACATCATAGCCAAAGTTTTAGCCAATGAAATTACATCCATCTGCTCCCTCCCTCATTTACTCTCTGATCTCTCCCCCGCCTCTCGCTCCTTTCCCTCTCTTACCTTGGAGGCACATTGTTTGCACTGTTTTTCATCCAGACAGTCTCCAGCAGCCTTGGCCAGGCTGGGCTCCAGCGGGTTATCCTTTAGATCCAGCCACTTTAGATTCTGAGCACACACACACACACACACACACACACACAGTGAGTGTACAAGTGAAACACAGGTATGTGATGTCAGACATTACAAAGCCAGCAAAACAACCTCAGACATGACCGAGGTAAGAATATATTTTACTATAGAGGTGCAGTCGGTGTCAATCCCGATACTACACACACTGTCGGCGCACCTCTATTTCACCGGGACCATACAGCAGGAGAAACGCGCAGTCAAGACATAAACATCACACGAGCAAATGCAACATATGTCACCTACCCTGAGCTGAGACAAGCTGACAGGCAGGACGCTCAGCTTGTTGTTGTACAGGTCCAGGTGCTGAAGGTTGACCAGGTTTCCCAGCTCATCTGGTAGACTGCTCAGCTGGTTCTTACTCAGGTCCACCTTGACCAAGTGGGTCAGGTTGCAGAATTCTGGCTGCATAAAATAAACCCAAACAAAAAAAGGCATGTCAGTCTGACAGTATGTTCACCATAGTGACAATGCTGGAACATGTGTAGATAAGAGACAAAATGGCCAGGCAGAAAGCCGTGCCAGAGAAGGTCAAGTACATACAGGATATCCATGAGACAGATTGATAGATTGGCAGTAGCTAGGCAGTAGCTAGGCAACCCTATCATTTTCGGTGTGTGCTCTACATTGCCGGAAGTAACACAGGAAGTGTGTGAAATTTTGCAGCATTTGTTCACCACCTGGTCAGTATTCATGCGTATCTGTGTTCATACTCACAGGAAGGGAGGTAATATTGTTGCAAGACAAGTCCAATACTGTTGCTTTGGGGAATGCAGCCTGTTAAAGAAATAATAATATGTAATATCATGTGGGCTATTCATAATGTACTTCAAATACTAATACAGAGTACACAAACTTACCTAAAAGTTGTAGAAAAATCAAATCACTTCATTGTACTGATTACATCATTTACACACTACAAGGTGCAGCAGTACAAGACAACTTGGAGAAATCTGTGTTATCAGATTACACACCACACACGACAGAGGCAGTGAAGTAACTTACCAGCTCTTTGACTGGCACCTCAGTGAGGTTACACAGGCTCAGGTCCATTTCATTGCCATTGATCTTATCCTTCAGGTTCAACACTTTGCTCTTACTCATCCTGGTATCTGTGGCTGTGGGGTGAAATGATCCACTCGGTGAGAAAACACGCAGCAGAGCATGTGTGACAAATATATGTAATTTCTTGTAAAACTAGCGGCTAGTTCAGAGCCCGGCAGCAAAAGCTAACAACAGTTTGTCTTGTGGATACTTTGACAGCAGTAACGTTAGTGACGTTTCACACGATCTGCTCACCTGTTAGAAAGCTGTGATAGAAAACTATTCTGCTGTGACAAACGAAGGAGGGATGAACGGTCCAACAGCTTAATCTACAGAAAGTTAAGAGACGAGCTTTGCAACAGCATTAACGTGCCGCATAAAAGTATTTGATTTGATAACACCGACTGCCTCAATGAAAATCCACGTCACTGACTGGACTCGAGCGGTGCAGTTGGCGGTGAGGAAGCGACACTATACGAACATTAAACAGAACAGCGCCACCTGCAGCACCGGAGGAACCGAAACCCGTCATTTCTGTTCATTTCTAAATATCACCCCTACACACACACAAACAAACAGGGCATTGTATACGTTTTTTTCACTGCTTTATTTCTATATCAGAGAGTGTCCACAACAAAGCCAGTATGTAGAGTCACAGTAAATTCCATTAAATGCATACATGAAGAAGACGTACATGTAGATGTAGAACCCATACATGCTCAGAATATGTTTCAAGATTTGTTTCAACAAACTTCAAAAGGTTCCTGCAGGAATCTAAGGAAACTGTGAGAACATGAGAACAGTATAATACATTTTGCACATATATATATACCAGCATGCTTTAATTTGAATGTTATGGTTATTTTTATGACCACATGTAGCATTAGCATTTTGCTTCCAAAACTTTCAAAACAAAGATTTTGGTATGTTCAATATGATTTATGATGATAGTCATATTGCCTAGCCTAGCTACTCTATTTCACTCATGCAGGCAATTCTTTGCACACGTGAAATGACAGGAGGTCTAAAATCATTGAACATGTGTAGTATGGCTGTAGTATGAACCATTTTTCCATTTTGTGCAATTTTATAACTTTTCAAGACCTAGAAATCACCTTATTTTTTTCACATACAGGTACATTTAACCAAATTCGTTTTGCATGGCTTTGCATCCAAACCTGTGTAGGAAGTATAGCAATATAGCAATAACAATGTACTCTTTCCCTCATCAAGGCCAGAGGTCAGAGTGCAGATGCAAGATGCAAAAACAAACAACACACTGTTTCAGAGTCACATCAAAATCAAAAAACATGATTGAATTCTTTATGCACTATTCCATTTTATAAAGATGATGATTAAAAACAGACTGAGTGTTATGACATACAAAATGAAGAAAACTCTGTTGATTCTTTTGGCCACTCTGGTCCAGTAGCCAGGCTTCCCTCCTTCCTCCTGGCTGCTGAGGAGCAAAGCTAGGCTTTTCTCCATCTCCCTCAGCTCCTCTGAGATCCTTAACAAGGACTCTTCTGGCTGTTTGGTGCCACTACCCTGAAAAAGAGATTTGGTAGATACAGGTTTATGAAGTGGACTATGACCCTGCTAAGATTGCTGGGCGCTAGATTCGACATTCGGCTTTTTGTGCCAAGTATGATAAGAATTAAAATGCAACACAATTCGAACCTTTTCGGCCACAGACAGCAGTTCAGACAGGGTGTCACCATCAGACGCATTGCAGTTGCATGCCCAGCGAGACCATTTATTTTCTTCTGAAAGGATAGGGTTGACACAAGAATGATTATACCATATTCAAAATAATGTTTCACCACTATTTATGTAATTATAAGTATAAGCCTGTGTCAGAGTATTCAGAAAATAAGTGAAGGTTTCACCTCTGTCACCATTACGGGAGTTGGCTCCGCCCTGTTTGTCCTCACAGTCGTCCACCAGGCTGTGGTCTGCCTCGTTCTCCTTGGATAGAGAGTCCTTCTTCATCAGATACATCACCAAGATCGTCTCCAATACACTGACCAGCATCACACCAAAAATCACAATGCAGTAGGTCGCTGTGAAGAGCAAGCAGCAAGGCCGGATTACAGACCAGGAAAGCCAAGTTTGATTCTAATGACTGAATGCTTTAATGATTTAGGGGCATAGGATACTGTAATCCTATGTGGGGCCCCAGCTACAATACCAAACGCCTGTCAGTGTAAAAAATACATTATATCATCCTGCTATGATAGCTAGCAAGCAAACTGTATCACACAAAAACTTCTAAACGTTTGACATTCATTATACCTGGTGATGAAAACTCAGAAGTGAATGCAGCTGTCTGTGCATGTTTGTTTCTCAATCAAACTTGTCAGTCTGGCCAGTTTACTACTGTTGCATGCAATATGGCCTCTATAAAAGGCTGTCTAGAGAAAGTGCTTGGCCCAGGTGGGATAATCTGGGTATGACAATCAGTATCATTAACAAAGTGAAACAGATAACTCTTCAGTGTATCAGTATGTATTGTTCCTGTTCATATGAATCACAGGCCCAGGAAGCTAGACTCTGAACCGCTGTTGTTTACCTATAAGTGGAATCCTGTTGGATGAGCCAGGCAGTATATCGATGAGAATGAGTTGTAACACTGTGACAGCAAGCATCACAGTGACCTTGAAGCCTAGCTTCTCCCCCCCGTCCGGGATGAGGAAGGAGGCCAGGTCCAGACACAGGAAGAACAGGATGGGCACCAGAAAGTTGAGGATGTAGAGGATAGGCCTCCTCTTCATGGTGATCTAGGAAGAGATGTTCAAGTTCAGGCAGGTTTGACAAACACAACTGTTTAGCATTTGAGTCATAAAAAACAACAAATCTGCACTAATCTCCTCATGCCGCAGCCGTGTAATGCGTACAGTGTAAATGATTCTGTCGTAGCCATTTGGCCCATCGGCATCGTGAGTGACATTCACGTGGAGGAACACCCACTCGTTCTGGCTCCGAATCACCTCACGAGACAACTCCGTGGCTAAAGCTGAACCTCCAAGTGGGAGGAGCTCCAATTCACTGGCTGAGGTGGGGAATAGGAAATAGTAAGCAAATCCAGGTAGTCAAGCAGGACGGAAGGGATGGTGTAGGTGTATGTATGTGAAATAGATAATAAACAATAAAAATGGTTACAGCACACAAACACGTACACGCTCACACACAAATGGTCACTCCCTCACCACTGTGTAAGACAGAGCTAAATGTGAGGTTGCAGCTCTGTGTGTCAAAGGGAAAATTGTAGATATCCAGGCTGCAGGTGCTGACCACCACCTGGTCATTCTTAACATACACCATCCCCAAAGAGGAAATGGTGAGATAGGAACTTGGAGCGCCCTTATCCTTCTCTGTCCTAGAAAAAAAACACATACACACACATCATGGATGTCAGTTTCTTTAAAGAATATCTCATAACTAAAGATACAGTATGATAATATTACACATATTGTCAGCAAGGGCAACCTAACAATAAGAAATCATGAGTCTTGTAAAGTTTCTGGGTTTCAGACTTTTAGCAGGCAATGTACACTAAGAATATTTGGCTACAAAATAAAAATGATTACTTCATTGGATATATTCAGAATCTTTTAACTTTGTTTTGCACAGTAAGATGCGGACAGCATAGGGCTGTATTTGTGTTCCTCTGATGTGATTCAAGTCAAAGCTGAGACTTCTGCACGTGGGTCTGAGAGTAAATGCGTCATTTCATATCTAAAGTAATAAGCCAAAATATCAATTGTGGTCATTTATAGTTTGACTTAACTTGTACTAAATGGCTGCAGCTCTTTTATCCAAAGCGCTTTACAATGTATGCCACACACACACACACCAATGGCAGTGAGCTACCATGCAAGGTGCTGGCCTGAACATCGGGAGCAATTTGGGGTCCGGTGTCTTGCCCAAGGACACTTCAACATGTGGACAGGAGGAACTGGGGATTGAACTGCCAACCTTGTGATCAGTAGACAACCTACTCCACCACTGAGCCACAGCTACCCGCACTACTGTACTACTGCTGGTGTTTTGATTTGATTCTCACTAGGGCCTCCCATGCTAAAAATGTACAGTGTAAGATGTTTCGATGCTTTCAATGCATCTACCAAATGACTAAATCTTAAAGTGTTTTGGTATCCAAATACCTATGGAGCTCACTGTGTGTTCAGCGAACTCTACATCCAAAATGAGTCTGCTCTCTTTATGTCAGTTTATTTATTGTGTCAATTCTAAATCAACTCCAGACTATAGTGGGATCCACTGTCATCAGTTACTGTGTGTGTGTGTGTGCGCGCGCGCATGAGTGTGTGTGTACATTCACACTTACATCTCGGCAATAACAATATCTGGCTTCCACAGAACTTCAATAGGAACAGAAAGAGACTCCAGCCCACAGAACCGACTGGGTTCCCAGGAGATGTATTCATTGACCCATTCCTGCAGTAGGAAACCAGAGGACCATTTCCAACAAATCAGGAAGGACAAGAAAAAAGTAAATGAGGAAGGGATAAATATTGGTGGAGGACAGGGGCAAAGAAAAGGATGATATGATGCCATTTTAAAAGGAGAGGCACTTGAGTTTCCTACCGATGGAGAAGTCAGAGATGTATTGTGTTATCATTTTTTTCCAAACAAAGTGCAATCATCCAGACCCACTGACAGAACTCACCATTTCAATCCAGACGTAAGAAACAAATTTCTGCTCCTTCTCATTCTATGAGGGAACAAATATATATGAGAGTCTTTCCAGCCAGCAAACACATTCAGTATATAATAACCGCCACACAGCCCAATCCTCAGTGTTAATTTAACTGTGAGTGTAAAAATCAACACTATACCAGTTTGTATAAGTCATCACCCGTCAGAGTTAATTTAACACTTATAGATAGTTTTGGACACCCGCCCCAGAGTCATATCAGCAAATCTCTGTGCAGCATACACACTAAGCTACAGTATATTCAAAGCACAGATAAACATATAAACAAAACACAACACACACCTACACAACACACTAACAAACAGACATGATTTTAAAGCCTTGACCACTTACCAAACCTAGAATGGCATAGAGCGTGAGGTACATATATACCAATGTAGGGGTTTTGTAGTTTCTAACAGGCCGTGCCATCGTATACAACTCATTACTTTTGGTCAGGTTCAGGTAGTTTAAAATGTCCTGGTAGGTACACACATCCTGAGACAACACCCCATCTAGAGTGAAAGCATCAAGACAGTAGGTTTAGCTAACAGAGAAAGTATTGCTTGCCACTATATTTGTCTTGATGTCATCGTAATGTGATCTTTCAGCTGCTTAGTCATGGCATCTTTAGCATTAATAAAACAATATGCACCCCCCCACCATAATATCCACTGGCTGTGGCCACAGGGCCCATTATGAGTTGTAAGAAGTTTGAATACGGCTCACCATTAGAGCTGTTGTCGGTGGCCGGCCGGACTTCAATCATTTCCTGACCTCCTGTAAAAGTAATGGAAATCCATTTCAAAAGAGACCTACAAAGTCCAAACAGCTTCATTCACAAACCCAGTAGAGAAAGCGTCACTTCATTCCACAAACAGGCTCAGCAGTCACCACAGTGTATTCACTGTCATTACAGTGAAAAGAGCTCTCCATTCTCCTTGGTCCATACAAGCAAAATGTACAATTCTGTAGTCTGTGGAGTTCTTGTAGTAACAGCAGGTTGTTGCTAACATGAATTGAGTATTGTGTACACAATGCACAAAATGATTTGACTCACATGATGTAACTTTGTTATCAACTACTTCAACTACTCATTAACCGCCCTGCACTTTATTCATTTCCTTTAGCCTCCACTCTCATTCCCTTTGACATTCATTCACCCATTACCATTCTTTAACTCTGTATACATGTACCATCCATTCATTCTCTCTTCCCTACTTGTATATATGTTACTGTAACATGCCACACATTTGCTTTACATCCTGGTTCTGTCACCTAGTACCGTGGTTTTTTAGTAGTTAGTTTTTAGGCCTTGTACCAGAATTTCCCCCCGGAGATCAATAAACTATCTATCTATCTATCTATCTATCTATCTATCTATCTATCTATCTATCTATCTATCTATCTATCTATCTATCTATCTATCTATCTATCTATCTATCTATCTATCTATCTATCTATCTATCTATCTATCTATCTATCTTACAATGTGGCCAAGAGGGGCTCAGAGCTTGGAGCTTGGTCTACATCTCCATACCACTTAATTCTTGTAGCGTGTTTCACTGCACCCGTCGTTTCCACAGGCATTTATTTATGCATCTCACACTTTCAGCAGCACACATGTCTACCCAGCTGTGAGTCTAAACACTTGGTTCAAATATTCCATTCCCTTCTTTGTGTTTTTTTTCATTACATTACATTACAGTCATTTAGCAGAGGCTTTTATGCAAAGCAACGTACAATAAGTGCATTCAACATAGGTAGGCAAGAGAACTACTAGTCACCAGAAATTGTAATTGCATTTCCTTCCTGAACAAGCATCTAAGAGCAGAACCAGTGCTGAGGTAAAACTGCAATAAGTTAGCTACCTACTTTTATTTAAACAAATGAGACAAATAAGTGAAGCTAATAAACAAGTGCTAAGAGGAAGGGTCAGGGTCGTGTTTCTTGAAGAGGTGGGTTCATAGACACTGTCTGCCCAATTTTTTAGAAATAATAGCTAATAAAATGCAATTGTGTAAAGAAAGAAGAATCATTTCCATTTGTTGGACCTCCTCACATGATTTTAAAGCCTTGACCACTTACCAAACCTAGAATGGCATAGAGCGTGAGGTACATATATACCAATGTAGGGGTTTTGTAGTTTCTAACAGGCCGTGTCATCGTATACAACTCATTACTTTTGGTCAGGTTCAG
>CABFOQ010028539.1:7423-19650 GCA_900660455.1 Gephyroberyx darwinii | reverse complement strand
TCTTCAAATCCACCCACTCGCTCACGCACAGACAACAGCTACACACACACACACACACACACACACACACACACACACACACACACACAGTGGAAACCACAGTTGATAAAAGTCGAGGCCATGTGAAAGATGCCTGTTTTGAGGGGCTGAATCTGGAAAACTCCTCAGCCCCTAAACACCAGTCATTCTCTCTGTGTCCCTGCTCTCTCCGTCGCTCACTAGATGGCTGGTGATAAATTAGCTTGTTTGGTTCGTGCCTGGCTGAGATGGTTTTAATGAAGCCGGATTCCTTTGTGTTTGCTCGGTGGCTAGGGGCGGCAGGGGTAATTGAGTAGAAAGGGGTTTTTCTCCCCTTGTTTCCCGACAAACCCAGGAACACGGCGTGAGGTCAGTGGGCCGAGGGGACGGCCATTATTCTGGACACACTGCGTTGGAGACTAGAGGAGCCGGTGTGCTGCTGGACTCTCAGGGTCACCAGATAATTGAACTCCAAGGGGTTCCAGATAGCTGGGTTTAATTCAGTTTGGTGAGAGAGAGAGTGTGTGTATGTGTGTGTGTGTCTTTTTCCATGGGTTTTCAGTTGGTTATGCCAAATTCCACTGTGCTGGAGCGATGATGACACCCCACTGAGGCAAGATACATAACACACAATTGTGTACACATGCACACATGGTTAAAGGTCCCTGGAAGATTTGCCTTGGCTCAGTTTTATGAGGTTGGAGTGTCGAAGGCCTCTGTAGCCCCAAGGGTGTGTTGACTGTTTGTGGTATTTGCCAATCTGCTTTCTGTTCTGAGTGAATTGATAAGATTAGATGGTTAGATAGGTAATGGAGGCCATCTGCAATGACACAAACTATTCTTATTCATCTCTCTAACCACAAACGAGTCTGATAGGTTTGATAAATCTGTTACCTTATTTATCTTTTTCTGTGATGAACATCAAAGTAGTCTGGAGTTCCCAAGTGTCCCAATCATACAACCATTAGTTTTGGGTCACTTTTTTAGTTTTCTTGCAGTCATGGTTAGTGTAATGTTGTTGCTTCCCCGGGCTTTAGTCTGATTTAGTTGTTGTTAGTTGGATATATCTGTATTGGATTGGCACATCCAGATTTAGGGATTTTCTTCCTTGCTGATTTGTTCAAGCTCATTCCAGTGGGGAACGTCTGAGCATCTATCTTCAAGAGATTGCACAGATTTTGAATGGGATTCAAGTCTGGCCTTTGGATGGGCCGCTCAAGGACTTTAACATTTTTGTTCTGAAGCCAATCCTGTGTTGGTTTGGCTGTATGCTTAGGGCCATTGTTCTGTTGGAAAGTAAATTGTCACCCCAGTCTAAGGTCTTTGGCACTTGGGAACAGGTTCTCTGTACAAATTTGCCTGTATTTGTCTCTAGTCGTTGTTCCCTCTGTCCTTACAAGCCTCTCAGGCCCCCCCACACCATGATGCTGCCATCACCATGCTTCACGGTAGAGATGGTGTTAGATGGTAATGAGCTGCGCCTGGTTTCCACCAGACGTGACATTACGCTTTGCATTACAGCTGAAGAGTTCAGTTTTCGTTTCATCGGACCACATAATCTTCTGCCCGATGCTGAATCTTTCATTTGCCTTTTTTACAGGCTGCTGTCATGTGTCCTTTCAGGAGTGGCTTCCTTTTGGCCACTCCACTTCCAGCAAAACTCCCATTGCAACCCGGGGACGCTGTATGTCAGAGTCATCCTTGAGTTCTTGGTCTCCTCCCTGACCAAGGTCCTTCTTGCCCAGTTGCTCAGTTTGGTCAGATGACCCGCTCTAGCAAGACACTGGGTAGTTCCACATGTTTCCATTTCCTAATAAACTCCCAAGACTTTGGGAATACCCTTCCCCAGATCTAGGCCTATGTCTCCTCAGAGATCAGTCTCTGAATTCTTTGGTTATTTCCTTTGAGCTTATGGTACATTTTCTGGTCATCTGTGGGACCTTTATATAGACATGTTTCTCTCTCTAATCATGTTCAGTTGGTAGACTCCAGTCAAGTAGTAGAGACATCTCGAGTACATTCAAAGGAATTGGGTTATTGAGTCAAGGGTGTTGAATACTTTCTGAAGGCACTGTAAGCGTGTTTTGGGGGTACATTTGGATTTACACCCTATAGGGTTTGTCTAATTTGGTGGGCTTATACATAAAGACGTGATTTGGCCCTGTGTTGTCCGTTATACCCAATAATAGAAAAGAAATCCCTGGCCATAATTAATTGAATACGCTGTTGGAACACGCTGATCTTGAAAATGTCAAATGACAACCACTTCAGTGCTTATTGTTTAAAAAAAACATGAGTTTAGCTTTTTGACTTCTGGGTATAAAAAAGACATTCAATTCCACTATGATCTTGTTCACATCAGACCGTGGGCCTTCTCAACAGGAGACCAAAACTTTTCTGTTTGCATGACGTTGACAGATCTTCCCTAGCACGACTGCTCTCCTACAACTAGAGACTACAAACACCAATCTCATCGAGCTCATGAATCTCTGTGAATCTGCAGTGTAATTGGTGCCTGAACGGAATTTTCCCTCCCGATCACTTCAAAGTGACAGACTTGCTACCAGGCATTTCTAAACACTGTTAAAAGTAATTGCCGCAGTGTTTGGACTGGATCTGGCTCACACCAAACCTGCTGACTGTTCTTAATGGTTGTGAAGACATTATTATTGTCCGTGCACGATTTAATCCATATGCTCCTGTTTTATTTTTTTGATTTAGGTTTTCTCCTGATTCAAAAAAAAAAAAAAAAAAAAAAAAGAACTTTATGGGGAAATTTGTCTCAATCTTGGCAGTACCTTGGAACACTTTGCCGCAGAATTAAAATATGGCACCCAGTCTAACATCTCTTCCTTCTGTTTTCATCCCTCCAGCTCCCAGCCCCACCACAGCAGTCCACTACATGGCCATCAAGTGTGTGGACACGGTCAAGAGCCACCAGAGCAGCAAGTGGTTCATGCCCTGGGGCCCTAACCAATGCGACAAGATCCGGAACTTCGACGAGGCCATGGCCAAGAAGATTGAAGCCAACAACATTGTGTTTGCTGTCCACATTCCTCTGCCCAACAAGGAGATGAGTCCCTGGTTCCAGTTTATGCTGGTCATCCTGCAGTTTGACATCGCCTTTAAGATGTACAACCAGATAGGTGAGGGCAAAGGGGCTCATGTTTCTACTCTAGGACACCGCTTTCAAGATGTAGAACTCTCCATTATAGTTATGCGTGCTGTCTTTTTTTCAGTGTCTGAGTAATTTTTTTCATCAGTTCAATCCATTGTGGGGAATGCATGAGGAACCCACAGGAATGTGCCTCTTTCTCGCCTCGCAGTAGATTGGATTTCTTGTAGAGAGAGAGAGAGGCAGCTAACAATGATGGATGTCCTGTTGTTGCTGCTCTATAGTGATACAGACCCTTGGGGCTTTGTGACAAGGGCTTGACAGGCACCCTTGAGACAGGTATGGAGAGAGATGGGACGGTGGAAATCCAGACCGGTTTCATAGTTAGTAGCCTCCGAGCAATGAAATTCCCTGTCATCCAATCCCGAGACCCAGAACCAAATGATTTTCATACTTTTGACGTGTGAAATCACTGCATATACACAGACTTACCACTGGCACTGTCTCCTTCTGTCTTTTGGGGCAGATACAATGGTGTAATGCGGTGCATTAATGAGGTCATGTACTGTACGTTTCCCATGCTGCTTTTTGCTTTTTTGTGTAGTAGTACATTTCTTCAGACACACTTCCTCATCTTGTCATATCGTCCTCATCCTATATCTTGTCTATGCTCGAAGATGTCACAATCATACGAGCCTCCCGCTTAGCCACGTGGAAATAGTGTTACAGTTGACTGGAAGTGGTATTAGAGCCCTATCAATATGTGAGCATACAAAGTAAGATAACAGTTTTCTCTGTTTCTTTCAAAGTTTTTGGCTTTTTATGACCCAAACTAAACTACATTTAGTTTCCCCCCTGAGAACCAAGCTCTTGCAAACTTTTGATCTCTTTTGTCATGAGGGGAACTCACCAGCAAATGGGCCCATTTTACTGTAGCACAGTGGACAGATCGACCAAGAGCATCTCAGTGTTGGGCTGTATGGATGAGAGGAAAGGGAGGAGGAGGGAGATAACTGGTGTCCGGGAGGCTTGGCAGCATGGCAGGTTACTCTGGGGTCCTGAAAGAAGGGATTAGAGAGGAGAATAAAACGGACTAGTGAGCGATAGGAACACTGGTACAGCCTGGGAAAGTAGTCTCAACACTCAACCACACTCCTCCAGGCTCTGGGACAGAAGAACTAGAAATGGGTACATGCAACTGTGCATCTCCTTGAGCTGTGTGGGGAAATACAGAAGGCTGACCATAGACATCTGATATTGACATGCTTGTAAACCTACACATCCACTGTCTGCCAATTTACCATCAACAGGGAAGTGACAGAGGTTTATGAAACAGTGTAGCAAACATAGGATCAAAAGATCGGGGTATAATTTACATGACATGGCCTTGCTGGCATGACTAGTCTAAACAGTCATGTTATAATGGTGGCCTAGTCATCAGGATCATTTGCTGGGCTCAGCAGAGGGGGTTGTTTACTGACTGGCTGCCAGACAGGCTAGTCGGTGATTCACTCTGGACCGGTCTATCTGCCTCAGGCTGCCGACTCACTCTACTCTCTCTACACAAGGAGGTGCTCTGAGAACCCATAGATGTGGAAGAGGCTGAGCAGATACAGTATGTGGCAGAGACAGGGTAGCGGTGCAGGGATATGATTCACCCTTTTTAAAGGCACGCAGGATTTTTTGGATCATTTGGACCCATTCATTTCCATTTTTTAGATTCCAGTTTTCCTGCATATTGCCTTTTTGTGTTGTTCCGATGATATGCCTGGAATGATTCCCAATTAAGACAGTGTGGGTAGAGCAACCTGGTAAAAAGTACTGGGCTGATAAGTATTAAGTGGATAAATGAAATGACAACCTTGTAAGATAGGCATCAGGCAACACATGGCATCTTGTTTGGTTGAGTAGACTATTTCTCAAATTGAACTCTTTAGTCTTTAGAGTTTGTTGTGTGAAAGCACTTTTTACTAAAGTGCAAATGATTATATCCTCAAACTTTTATACCTGAAGTGGTATAAAGATGTTTCTTCTATTTTGTTTTAAAAGCAGTAGTTTTTTCACTATGTTGTTCAAGCAAGAAGAGCTCCGGCAGAATATTGAGAGCATAAATGTATTACAGACATCCGTGTCTCACAAGCTGAGAAGGGTAAGCAAAGAAACCAAAGGGCGGGACTTCAAGGAGCCAACAAAATGGCGGCAGCCCGTCTGTCTGTCTACAGTATAACCAGAACACTCGTAGTGCCAAAGGTAGGCAGATGAAAGCCCCCTTCTTCCCTGAACTACCTTATCTGTGTTACAATGCTCATCCCTGAGAAGACCTGCCCCCTTATGAACCACTCCACCCACCTGCCCCACTCCACCTCGGCACCAAGCACCCCTGGCAGGGATCCAGCAATAACACAGCTGTTGAGAAGGCTTAGTTTCCGTGGCGATGGCCGCTGGTCTGGGTGGAATGTTTGTGTGCAGTAAGCCCACATTCAGGGGTGCCTGGCTACGTTAGCGTGACCAAGGGGAGAAGCAAGGCCAGTGCAGAGACACTCGGCCGCCAGTGCTCTGGCTCCTCTGCTCTCTTTTCACCCTCTGTCTCATAGTACAGGCCACTGGGTTTCTTTCTCTTCATTCCAGTTTGTTTCATGACGGTACAAGAGGCTCTCTGGAGCGCTGGAGGAGAGAACACTTGGCTTTGTAATGTGATCTAAAGGTGCAGTTTTAATAGCTTGGCTTTGGGTGTTTCTGTTAGTTTGTTGGAGGCCAACTCAGGGCCCCATCTAGATTTAAGGAGGAAGTAACCTAGATTTGGGCCACCATGGAAAGCAGAATGCTGAATCATTATGGCACTTTTATTTACACTGGCTTGAAATGGGAGTCTTTAAAAGTACTTTAAAAGTTCTCACATTGCAGTCGAACTTGACAGAATGGTAAACTACATTTACGTGACAAGCATTACATTTACAAACTTGGCTGAGTTTATCACAGTGATTTAAAATCTACATCACTTTCTCAGTTTTCTTTTCTGCACAACCATAATCTCTTGATGCCTCAGCATGGGAAACATTGAATGCTAAGTGGAAGTATGTTCGCAGATTTGACTTAAATTTTTGATTTGACTTAGATTTAAATGATCCAGCAGTCATTGCAGTTTTAATTTTTGGAAGATGTTGGAATTGTATTTGTGAATGCATCCTTGTCAGTAATTGGGACATTAATCATTTTTCTGGTCTTATTCTTAAAAGGTCATCGGTGTCTGTCAGTCAGTCACCAAGACTCAATATTATCCCATCATTGGGATGACCAACCACAGCCAACGCATTTTGAATTTTTTCCCATCTTATATTTCATAAAATCTCTGTTCTGCAAATATAAATCAATGGATGTAATGATTTTGTAACCAGTCTTGACTTTTATAGCGAAATTACAGGATGTGAGTATGCAAGTAGGTCACTAAATGTCTCTCCAAATCACTGAATGTCACCAGACGTCTCCATTGATCTAAGAGTGAAGTGTGACGGTAACATCTCTGTCTTGCTGTCCAGAGGATGGGGCGATGGTCACCATTGACGTGGGCCTGGCCTACAGGGACGACACACTGAGCGACTGGACAGAGATGGCCCACTCTGTAGAGCAGAGGAAGCTCACCTGCGACTTCACCACCCCCAAGGTAGAGGAACGCCCACCCCACTTCAGCAGGGCAGATGCTCACAAACATTGGGGGTTTAAACCCACATGGGAGGATCTTATTAAAGGTGTTTTAGCTGATTAGTGTCATTAGTTTCATGTGGATTAAATCAGACACTGTGTGCATTTGTGTGTTCTCCAGACCTATGAGAATGAGGGACGCTACTATGAGTGTGACCTGCTGCCCTTCATGGAGGTGGGCAGCGTGGCCCACAAGTACTACCTCCTCAACATCCGCCTGCCTGTCAGTGAGCGCAAGAAGATCAACGTGGGCATCGGAGAGATCAAGGACATCCGTCTGGTTGTAAGTTGGCTGCTTTGACAACCTTGACGGCAAAAAGTGATCATTTGGTCATTGAATGGGATTTATTCAAGTTTGGAAGTATTTAAATGTAAAAAAAACTTTTAAACATAAAGTCTGACTAGCTTGGAATATAATCTGCAATGCAATGAGAGAATATAATGTCAAAATTGCAGTAACGGCATATTTGGGATTTTGCACCAAAGAACATACACGAGAGCAGGTGACAACAGTTGATGCTGACGGTGGCGTTCGTTTCTCCTCCCAGGGCATCCACCAGAATGGAGGCTTCACCAAAGTGTGGTTTGCCATGAAGACGTTCCTCACACCCAGCATTCTCATCATCATGATCTGGTACTGGAGACGCATCACCCTCTTGACCAGACCTTCTGTGCTGCTGGAGAAGTAAGGCCCCTCCCTACTTTATCCTCTTAGTTATTGTTGGATGCCAAGGGGTGACATTTCTACAATTAAAAGAACTGTCACTTTTACATTCACATCAGCTCAGTGGCTTGTATCGGGTGATAAGAAAAGATAAAAGAAACATAACAAAGTCCCAGTAACCTTATTAGAAACATCTGCCGACTGAAGACGTGTACATCTAGGTCAGTCTAGCTTTGTGTACTGAAGGTTAAAAAAAACAACACACTGAACTTGCCTCTTGCCAGATAATAAAAAAATGATTCTTCATCATGAAATCTCTATTATATAGGAAAATATTCAACAACAACAAAGATTATTACTCATGGCTTTACCAGACGTATTTGGAAATTGAATCCCATGAACACTGCAGAGACAGGTAGTGCTGCCCGGAGCAGATTGTTTGAATGCCGTGCTGTGGAACGTGAAGCTATGCTCAGCCCAGTGTTTGTCTAACCCCCTGCTGTGCTGGGAAGACAGATCAGTAAGAGGCAGTGTTCAGCGCCACAGGAAGGCCTGGCGGAGCGTGAAACGCGTTACACAATCTGCGAGCTAGCACTCAACCGACACATCCTACATACACACGCTCACTGAGACAGCATGCACACACACACACACACACACACACGTCTCTCTCTCCCTCTATCTTTTCCGGCTTGAGGCTCTCTTTGCCAAATGACAGGCAGGCTCTCAGGAAGTGCCACTCGTACCCTATTTGTGGACAACGGATGATTTTTTTTTTTCATGCTGTAAAAGCTTTATTGGGGCCTCCTCTCATGCTAGTCCAAAGATGTGTCAGGATGGGAAAGCTCAGACTTTTTAAAGTTGGGGAGTAGCTGAAGACAGATAAGAAGGGATGCTCAGTGTGGCAAAATGGTCCAGGATGATATAATTCACAAAGTAAGTTAGTGAACTTAGTTGAATATTACCATTAAAGAACTCTATGATCTTAATTTTTGACATTAGAAACTTGAGACTGATCAGAAAAATTCTATTTCATTAGCTTTATTCTTATTGTAAACCACAGGCTTCTCTCTCTCTCTCTCTCACACACACACACACACACACACACACACACACACACACACACACAGGCCTCAGCTCTCCTGTGTTGCTGGTGCTCGGGACATTCCCTGCATACCAACCCAGTGCGGTTTCCCTCCATTTGCTCGGTAGAACCCACCAGAACTGTTGATCAGCTCTCTGGAATGGAAATGCTTACAACCCACTGCTTGTATTATTGACATTGTATTATATTACACAAATGCTTCCACCTACACTTTTTTTCTTTCTGGTTACCTTTTGTTGCCTTCCTTGCTCTCTTTTTCTCCGCCCCTCCCCCTCTCACACTCCACCACTGTTCCACCCTCCTCCCCTCTATTTACGGTCATCCTTTCATCTTTGTCGTGGCATGCAGGGACTCGCTGCAGCGGTTACAAAGACAGGCAGACGGTTCTTTATTTATTTACCCTTACCCTCTCCTCTAATGTCTGGATTTTCAAGGTTAGAGGAGGTTAGTTGTGCTAATGAGGTTAGTCAGCAAGGTAGTGAATGACTTTATTAGGTTAGAAGAGACGCACTGTGCTTCTGGCGGATAATCTAATCTTTAACTTATGTCTTAAGATATAATGTTCCTGTTTCAACAGACACAGATTGAACCGTGCCATATAATATGATTTTTAAATTGAAATTTTAAAATTGAAAATTGATTCCAAGTTCCGGCATCATACCGGTCTGCTAAATGGGCCCTAAATGTGAGGAGTAGATCTGCCGACATTGTTCAACACAGCTTTTGCATTGTTGAAAAAGCTGCTGATGCTGCATGAATTATAATGATGTGGATATTGATTTTGAAGATGTTTTTTTAATGCATTATAGTCATGATCAAAAAGCATTCTCCCAGTCAATAAATACATCTATGCATATGACCATACATAGGTGCTTATGATGATTGTGATAGTCACAATAACCTCAACCAGCGTTGGCACTATTGGATATCCATAATGATAGTGACAGATTGTAATGTAAGAATGTTTTTTTTCAGGGTGATCTTTGCTCTCGGCATCTCCATGACCTTCATCAACATCCCAGTGGAGTGGTTCTCTGTGGGCTTCAACTGGACCTGGATGCTGCTTTTCGGAGACATCAGGCAGGGCATCTTCTACTCCATGCTGCTCTCCTTCTGGATCATCTTCTGCGGGGAGCACCTCATGGTACTGTATCAGGCACCATTCAGCATGCCAGCCCTTTGAAAAGTCCTGCAGCCAAGTAACAGCAATGCAGACGGGGGCCGATTGTCGGACTAGTTAGTTGTGAATAAATAAAAACAAGATTAACTACGATAATCAAGACTCACTGCTCCCCTAATCTAATTTCTCCAACTCGTGCTGTTTGTGTGAGCAAGTCACGCACACAAATTGGTGGCTGCACTTCAAGTAATTGTCCCTACACATATTGACTGTGCCAGATGGATGAAAACAGCATGAGAATATTTTGTGAAGGCAGTAAACTTTTTGCACATTGCCTTTCTGTTCAATCCAATTATCCTGTCTTAGTGAACTAATTACAACGCCTACGAGAGAGAGAGAGTGATTGTTTGCGTGAGAGAGAGAGAGAGAGAGGCATTCATAGTTTCTCCTTGATAACCCTCATCCCAAAAAAAGGGATGTGCCAAGATTTGGCATGCCATAGCACGCCCTTCCTCTTAAGACAAAGAATTGTTTCATTTTTTATGTGGATAATAAATGTATGACATTAAGATGACAAGGTGAAATTATTTGGATTAATGAATTTCATAAATGTCCTACTTTTTCTTCTGGATTTTTAAAATATGATTCCTAAACATTTCTACATAAAGCAATTAACAGCAAAGGGACTTTGTTTCATACAGACAGAAGCCTTAACAAGTGTATTTGATCAAAAAATACCCTCTACTTCCTTTGTGTTACTCTAGGCTAATAGACAGGCTCATTGAGGCCTAACCCTGGACCTGCATACACCAAGATATTTTGTATTTGTTGTGTGGGTGTTTTCCATGTGTTCCCCCAGCAAGATCTCCTTTCAACCATTCCAGATAACGCCATGAAACTTAAAACGCTATGCTTTGTTTGGCTGCAGGACAAGAGTGAATCCATGGAGTGTTGTTACAGTCCTCTGACCGGCCTTGTTCTGGTGACTCGCCATATTTGATGTGTAAAGGGTGATCGTTGAGATCTTTGAAATGTAATGTAGCGTAGCCTTAAGCCTTCCTTCACCATGCCTACAGGACCAGACTGAGAGGAACCGCTTCTCTGTCTACTGGAAGCAGGTCGGACCCATCGTCTTTGGCTCCTTCTGCCTCTTCATCTTTGACATGTGTGAGAGGTGAGGCCCAGGTTTTTTTTTGCTTTATCACTTTAAACAGTGTTAAATTTCAATGGAAGCAATACATTTGAATAATAGATTGAATATACAATTTCAATCTTCTATATTTTTATTTCTTATGTTCCATGCCTTTCGTACACCTGTTGTTGTTTTTCAGATGTTCTCCGCCAAATGTCATAAAATGCTGTGAGATTCTCAACAGAGGTGACATGTAGAGTTGTGTCTGTTTGTGTCCCCAGGGGAGTCCAGTTAACGAACCCCTTCTACAGTATCTGGGCCTCAGACGTGGGAACCGAGCTGGCCGTATCCTTCCTAACCTCAAACGTGGCCTAGTGTTTTTTAAAACGGGAGCAATAGTTGGGATGTGCTGAACAGGATCAGCCAATAAACCTCTTTATGGTTGCACCTCTGCTCCTGTTGTTGGAGATTTATTCCTTTCACATGGTAACAAATGTGTGCCTTCACTAATTCTATGCTATTTGGGAATCTGTATTTTAAGCTCTGTTTACCACGACTGCGGGCTGGTCTTCCCTCCAGACTTGCAGCGGGTGAGGTTTGTCTCACTAGGCACTGGCACGTACTGAACACTGTGATCTCAGTCTAATAAGACTGGAAATAATCCACAAATAATTCAGTGATGCCATATGTGAAAGTACTGCCCAGGGTTTCCCCACGGTGTGAGAGAGAGAGAGAGAGGGTGTGTGTCTGTGTGTGTGTGTGTGTGTGTATATGTGTGCTTTGTATGCGTGTGCACCTTGGTGTTGCTTTGCTTGCCAGGCAGGTTGATGCAAGATTCATCAGTACACTTTGTCAAAAACAAGCGCTAGAATGCCCCTCCCTTAGCTCTCTTTTCTCCCCTCTTCTCCTCTCTCTCTCTCTCTCTCTCTCTCTCTCTCTCTCTGTCTCTCTCTCTCTCTGTCTCTCTCTCTGTCTGTCTCTCTCTCTGTCTCTCTCTCTCTCTCTCTCTGTCTCTCTCTCTCTCTCTCTCTCTCTCTCTGTCTCTCTCTCTGTCTGTCTCTCTCTCTGTCTCTCTCTCTCTGTCTCTGTCTCTCTCTCTCTGTCTCTCTGTCTCTCTCTCTCTCTCTCTCTCTCTCTGTCTCTATCTCTGTCCCTCTCTCTCTGTCTCTCTATCTCTCTCTCTCTCTCTCTCTCTCTCTTCCTCTCTCTCTCTGTCTCTGCTTCTCTCTGTCTCTCTCTCTCTCTCTCTCTCTCTCTCTCTCTCTCTCTCTCTCTCTCTCTCTCTCTCTCTCTCTCTCTCTCTCTCTCTCTCTCTCTCTCTCTCTCTCTCTCTCTCTCTCTCTCTCTCTCTCTCTGTCTCTCTCTCTCTCTCTT
>CABFOQ010028536.1:4703-15401 GCA_900660455.1 Gephyroberyx darwinii | reverse complement strand
GACCAGTGAGGACATGGTGTTGGTGATAGAGTCTGCTGCTACCAGGAGGTCATTCCTCAGGTTCCTCCTGGGGCCTGGAGAGAGAGGGAGGAGAGAGAGAGAGAGAGAGAGAGAGAGAGAGAGAGAGAGAGAGAGAGAGAGAGAGAGAGAGAGATCCTCATTTTATTTTATTTATTTATTCTTTATGGCTCATTGCTTCCCAGAGATCACCTGTCAATCAAACAGTGTGGCCAGTCATCAACAGGTTTGAGTCTCTGTAGGTGGCGCTCTTTTCTTTGTCTGTTCCGCCATGGTGGCTATCGCTGCTCATGCTAACCACCCAGTTCTTCTTCTATTTATTAAAAAACACGCTGTTGCTGCTGCCGGAAACCCCAAATGTATCACTTCCTGCGCGCCAGAGGATTTTTCCCAGGAAAGACCTATCTGACACCAGACGTTTAAAACAACAAATGTCAACGCTTTCATCAACATTTAAGACATTTATTTATATGGAAACGTCGCAGATTACGACTTTAAAACGCTCTTACATCCGATCTACAGAAAGATTACCCAGAACGAACCCTCTGTGAATCGACTCCGACGCCGGTAGCCTACGTATGAAACATTAAAGAAGCTAGGCGTGCGTCAGACGAGAAAGACACAACAGAACGAAACAAAAGGCCAGAAAACTGGAGGCAGCGTGGAAAGAGAGAGAGAGAGAGGGGGGGACACAGATAGTGACACAGACAGAGAGAGACAGAAAGACATGGAGGGGAGACGAGGTGGAGGGAGCGTTGCGTGAGGGTGTTCGGGAGCATTAGCTCTGAATGCAGTCGCCTCAGTCTCTCTCAGACTTTGATGAGGCACTTCCTGAATGAATTAGTAAACCGAAGTCAGCCTGTACCCGGTGGCTCTGACTCACTCTATCCATCTTTACATTTCTCCTCCATCTCAGCCTTTCTTATCACACATCATCCATAGCTGTTACAAAGGTATGTACGAACTGGCTCGACTGCTGCTACCATCTCTTCACCGCCTGGCTCTTATTTCCTCACCTAGCGCTTATCTTCATACATAAATACGGGCACTAAGGTTCGGCTGATACCAATATTATTGGACTGAAGCTGCTACTAGCTGATATTTCACGCCGATTTTCAGTATCTTTAAATTTGACCATTTTCATGCAAGAAAATACAAGGATTCAGTGTTTCCCCCCATGATGTAATTCTTGTCAGGGTGGAAAAGACCATCATCGGTCAACACTAAAACTCTGCATTGGAACAAGCCTAATGAAACTATTTTAGGGTTGGCAGGGTTAGGCGGGGTGACCCACCATACCGACTGAATGGCAGGGAAACTCTGGGATAGATTACTACAAAAACAAAAACATTATTGAACAACTGAAAGAATAAAGAAAAGAAAAGAAAATTTCATTGCAGGTTTTGCAGTTTTAACAGAGCTGTGGTCAGGGAGGACCCAAGACCGATATCTGATATCCAACAGAAGACCAATATCGGCCCAATATGAGGCCAAACATATCGGTTTTACCAAATAGGGACACAATTTGTTGCATTAGCTGAGCGCTGTGACCGTTGCACTTCTTATTACTGGTTGCTAATTGCTAATAACCAATTGAAACTTCTTCTGCTGCGACACTGCTTGAACGAATCAGCTAAAATGCCTAAAATGGAAATGTACATGTGGAGAAAACAAGCACGGTGAACTGAAGGGGGCAGATCCCTCGGGGATTAAATGGTAAACGTTCCTGACAATGGGCGAAAAACTCGGTGCCTCTTTGTCGACTGTGTGTTATTACATGTGACCCGTCACACGAAAACAGGTTGAGCTACTTACAAACAGAACCGTCCAGTCAGTGTCTGTTAGAGTGATTGGCAGAAAGCACCTGATGAAGACAATCGTACATACACTTATTTATTTTCTGCAAAAATATCTCTTCAGTAAGGCAAAAATGAAATGGTGAAATTAGGTTGACTTTTTCATATTGCTGATGTATGATGATGAAGAGTATAGGGAAGAAAAACAGCCTTTAAAGAGGCGCTTTATTGTGACGCGAATCCTTTTCATTTCACCTTGAGACGTCCAAAAGCATTGAAAAACAACACGCTCCCTTCATCCACACGCCTGTCTTAAATATTGAAGTTAGCCTTGGGGATAACATTATGGCCTCATGCTAGCTCTAGTGTATCATTTTAATGGAGGCTGAGGGGAACTGAGTGATGTAGCGAGGGCTTTGTCAATGGGAGCCATTTTCCTCTGGGCTCTGGAAATGACCTCCCCTGCTAGCATGGCGACAGGGGGTGGGTATTTGAATATGTCAACAGTCATTGAACTGTGATAGGTAAAGGTTTTCACAGGCAACGGGGGCTAAACTACAGTATTTTCATGTGAAATTTCTCGCCGTTACAAGCCCGGTGTGTGGATTAGTTAATACACGCTGCCTGTTAGCCTGTTAGCGCTCCAGGTGGGTGTTTACTCACTGGAGGGCCCTGGGCCGCTTCACACATTTGGACTTTGACTTGACTCTGTCTGTTATTAATGTTTTTGTTTCCTCTGACCTATATTTGCCACCACTGTCAGGTTTTTGACGCTGCGAACTGAGGGTCAGCGGCGATCCCACTGTGTACGCTGAATGTGGGTTTGAGCTGGACGTTCAGACGGTGTTTACCGTCGGCTACAATGTGCATATTGTCTGCGTGTGTACGTATGTGTGTGTGCATGGGTGCGTGCACGTACCTGCCCAAGCTCAGGTGTGCAAGATGACATTAGAATTGCGTGTACCTGCATGACCAGCACAGCAAACTAGCACACTTGTGTTTCTGTTCTCAGTGAAGTCAGTAGCTCGTCCCTGCAGGATGTTTCAAAATTAAAACGTACAAACATTCGCTCCACGCCAAGGGAACTGTCTCTGACAACACACACACACACAGAAATGAGAGCCAACGTTAGGGATTTGATTCCCACTGCCGCCAGAAAGGCTTGCACTCATGGTCCTGTTTGGTGCCCAACGAACAACATGTGATTTAAAGAATTTATCAATCCTCTTTTGGAGAAACAGCCACAGGCGATGCTCCTCCAAATCTGAACCTGTCCCCTCATGAAACCTTTAAGACTTTTTCTCCAGCAGCTCCCACTTTTTGTCAAAATAGAAAATCCAATAAGACATGTAACTTGTGATTTGTATGTCAGTGATATCAGGAACAATACTGTAAAATCTTGTAAATTCATACATATATATAAAAATGCGTGTGAATTTAAACAATAGTCCGATGGTAATCGATTAGCTCTAAAATGTTCATTCACAATTCGACCTGGTTGTCTGGTGGTGCATTTATTCACCACTGGTTAGCAACAGGGCTCTCCTAGTATCCACAAACATGATCTTTTTTTAGCTTGATGGATTGATACTATATTTGTGACCAAAACCAGTCAGCACTTACACATAAAGGTGACAGACTTGTTGTTCCTGCTGCCAGCACTGAGCATGGAGTTGTTAAACTTTAGCAAGAAAGATGAAATAGGTTGTGACCTTTTGAAAAATAAGCATTTGCTACGGATGAAATAAATGTCAGTGTTTAAAATAATTATTATATTTTAAGTTCATTCCAAAGAATCACAACATTTAATCAGTATTTTACCCGGATCATAACTCAGAATAAACATAACGTCCCCTCGACTGCCTTGTCACGACCCTGTTGCATAATATAGAGGAAACATGACTTATGTATGACCTCTGGGGAGGAAGATATGAGGAAGTGGCTGTGTGTATTCACAGTCTTACCACTTTTTTTTTTACTTGGCACCTTTAAACTCTGAATTGTGAATTCTCGACTATAATGATGCCCGGATTGTGAAATATTCATGAAGGCTGTGTTTGTGTTTGTCTGTTTGAAAGTTTTGCGCAAGTATTTTCAACCTCTAAAAATCCACTGAAGTTATGTTTAAATAACTCGGGACTGTTTCCTGATTAGACTTTGGACTGAATTGTTAGGGTCAGGTGTGTAGTGGAGGGTAAACCCACCTCAACTCACTTCACCCCCCTTTAAGATTCATTTTACATCGAAGCATCGAAGACAGTACACGCACACAAACGTATACTAGTACATGAACAGAAGGCCATACTATGTACATGCAGGTTAAGACAACTTTAGTTATATTTGTGGATTAGGGTTTATCCTCTTTAGCCTGACTTCCGTCTTTATGGTGTGTATTCAGAATGGACATGATAGTAAGTAGTGTCAAACTGATGTGGGTCTTTTACAGGAAAAAAATTTTTGATATTGATATTGCTTTACATTGGCTTTATGATGAAGCCACAATTTTCCCATCTTTTCACGCAACGTCTATAACTAATTATCGGTCACGACATTTAATTCAATTTTTTCCGTTCCATTAACTTGTCATAAAAGTTCCTGTCTGGAAACTGCTGGGAAGTGCATGCGCCTCACCCACATTCATACATGTCGTCTAAGTAGAGATAAATTGATTGTCGCTTTGATAAACACTAGTCAGCCTGCTGTAAGAAGATTTGAAACACTTAAGTCCCCTTGACCTCAGATGCACCGCCATGTGTGAACTTGCCCCATGTGCCCCAGTAGTAGTATATTCAACTGTACATGCACCCTCGACACTGCAAGACATGTCCGTCTTCAGAAGTCATTGAGTCTAGTGTTGAGTCTATGTTTCTTACAAGTGAAAAAAATCTGCGAATGGGCCGAGACAATTCCACTTGTTTTTTTAAATCCAAATCAACTTGTTTCCAAAAATGCCCTTGAATCAAGTGGCATTATCTAAATAGACGTGGAGTGATCTGCTTTATTTCAAAATAATGTCACTTTTAAGAAACTTCTCCAAACAGATGAAACAGGAAAACCAGGGGAATCATTCCTACCCAATGTGCAGATCTTTTTGTTTTAAGGAAATCAAGATTTTAAGACACAATATGAGACTAAATGATTTATTAAGATGCATTTTTACAAGGCAGGATCATAGCTAATGTTATGGTATCATTTGAATGGCGAAGCTAATCCCCTTTAACAGAACCTTCATATTGATTAATAGCTATAACTCGTGCAATAAGAAAGGGGAGCCTTGTTTAAGTGGATGAAAAATATCCATTCAGTCTTGTTTTCAGTTTTAAAATATTTTCCTTCACACAAGTGGAAAATCTTGCAATGGGGTGAAATAATCCCACTTATTCCCAGTGCAGTTTCACTTGTTTTAGGAATTTTCTTGAAGTAGGTGACAACATCTTAAAATAAGGCAAATTATTCCTGAAACCAGTTGATTTGCATTAGAAACCAGTGAAATGGTCTCACGCCCATTGGCAGATTTTTCCACTTGTTTTAAGAAAAAATAAGACTTTAAGAGTCAACGCTTATAGACTTGGTGACTTGTTCAGATGGATATGGTTTGCAGTAAACAGACTGCGGTGCGTCAGGCGATTTCCTCGGGTTTATTCAGTCGGAAAGGGGCATGACCGAGTCAATGCGGCCTGCGGGTGTTTTACATGAGGTAAGAGTGTGTACACTACACACACACACGCACACACACACACACACTCACACACACACTAGTGGAGCACTAGCGGGAACCCTTAAGGGATCATCTTAGGCTCTTAGTACGGGTATTTCCACCGTCTCTGAATTTATATTTTGGCTCAGGAAAGGCAAAGCACAAAGGACGGCCTGGTGGCTGGAGCCCATGTCCTTCAACAGGAGGAGCTACAAGCACAAGCACTGCCGAAGTGCCCTTGAGCAAGAGCACTGGACCCCCACCAGCTGCAGGGCTTAAGTCTAACATCATTATTAAAGATCTGGAGCTCAGAGCATAAATAAGGGCATAAGTGGGTGATTTTATTTGGCCTCGATAAAAGTTTATAGCCTGCACGTCCACATGTTGCTCAGAAGGTGTTGTGTTGAGCCTATCAGGCTCTTGGCGTTTTCATAAATTTACTAAAAGGAGATAAAAACTACCCAGGAACTCATTTGACAGCACACACTCACATCATTTTTGATGCTAAAAACATTCGCCTGCACATCACAAATCTTCTATTTTTTTTATCTTGCTTGCTGGTATATGATACATGCCAAACCGCACAAACCAAAACAGGAGGATTTAACCCATGACACAGTCTGGAAGAAGCCATTCACGTGTTAGTATCTGCTCTCACTGAGATTGCTGCTGACTGATAATAAGAGAAACCCTCTTGCTTGACGAACACGTTTCCACTGCTCGTCTTTGGCACTAATTGACCCGTTGTTAATCCAACACAATACAACAAATGTAGCTGGATCCTCTTAACAGCGGCTGCGGGTGTCGGGGAGCAAACACCATAATTAATAGAGGGACAAAGGAAGAGCTTTTTACAGAGCAACAAAATAACTGAGTACCGGGATGACTAGGGCGGATTTGGAGGGAAAAGGCATTAAGATACAGTATTATTTAGCTATGACAGCAGTGGGTATATTATAAACTGTATAGAAGCACATAATCTTCTGCTCAATTGGAAGCATAACAACATTACGCACAACTTTACGCAAAAAATGTATAACACGGCACGTTTCAGTTAGGCCTATCAGTTGTCAACTGTACTTATAACTGTAGACATTTCACTGTAATAATGTCTGTCATTTTATCTCATATTCAGTCTTAAACTGATATTTTTTCTTACAAAAATGGGGAAAATCTGAGTGTGGTGAGATAATTCCATTAGTTTCCAATACAAATCAATTTGTTTCAAGAATTTCCTTGAATGAAGCGTAAATTTTCCCGATACCAGAGGAGTGATTTCAAGAAAAAATCACGAAATACTGCAGTGGAAATGAGTGGAATCATTTCGCCGCGCTGGCATAATTTTTCACTTGTTTTTAAGAAAAATAAGATTTTAACGACGGAATATGTGACTCAGTGACTTGTTACATGGACCTTTTTTACAGCGTAACAAAATAAACATTACGCGCAACTTTACGCACAGAAATGTTTCTTGTAAACAGGTCTCATGTGCCACATTTTCAGTTTGACATACATTGCGTTGAAAAAGTCCTACATAAGAGTTCAGACATACATACAAAGACATACATACAGTCCCTACCTTCTCTTCTCATGCCCACTTTGAGGCACTTCTTCAGCCGGCAGTACTGGCACTGGTTCCGGTGGTGCTGGTCGATGGGACAGTCTCGGTTCCCCCGGCAGGTGTAACTCAGGTTCCGTCTCACTGAGCGCTTAAAGAAGCTTTTGCATCCCTCGCAGGTGAACTGGCCGTAATGCTTTCCACTGGACTTGTCCCCACACACCATGCAGTCCACGTTGGGGATCTTGTCCCCGGAAAGTGCATCGTTCCCCGGGGTGGAACCGTTGGGCGTCCCCGGTGTCCCGCCGGGCTCCTGGCCGCAAATCTGGAGCTGGGACCCCGGATCTGCCGAAATGTTCTCTTGCCACTGATTTACTACCATTGCCATGCTATCCCCAAACACTTTGGTCTGTGTTCAAACCACAGAGAGAGTCAGACTGAGAGATCGAGGTCCGTCCAGACGTCTTGGGAGACAAAAACAAGGCAGGGCGAAAAGGCGCTTTCCACTTCCTTACTTGGGAGATCAACCTGGGCTTAATACGTCTTGTCAAAACCTCCGGGCTACGTTGTTATATGTCGTTGAGGTATTTTCTATAACCATCTACCAAAGTTTACAAAAACAGCGAGGTATCAACATGGTCGATGCATAAGAATGTAGCCTACAACTCCCGGTGCTCCTCACTGTCCAGCAATCCATAAACACGTTTCTCTTCAGTGTAACCTCTTGGAAAAGTCAATGGGAGAAGTCAGTGTATGAACGGGTGAAAAGAAAATGCAGGATGACTGTTTACCTCCACAACTTGACAGTAAAGGTAAATAGCCTTTTACCTTTTGCAGACAATAATATCTTGGCTCTCAGTCGGTCGCTTCAAGGTCTGTCCCGCCGCTCAATACTGGACTGGGATTGAAGAGTCAACTGTCTCGATTTAAGAGAAATGCCTCTCGAATGACAAGCTGGATTTAATACTGACCATATTTCACGGTTATTCGGCGAGGGAATATTTCTTATTTTGCCACAAGCTCCTAGAAACGGTACAGCGCGCAGTCCCGAGGAGTAGTTAGTCCTCGTTCCTCTTGTTCACGCGCGCCGCGGTGAGGTTTGGATAGAAACGTCCGTGAGCGCTCTGATATTTATTATTTATTTTTTTTACCCCGTACACGGGATCTAATGCAGCATAACTGCCCCTTGTGCTATTTGGAGGAACATCGGTGTAGAAAACCCAAAACGGAAACAGCGTGTTTGCGCGCAGAAGGCTTTTGCCACTCGAGTGTACTTTACCCTTCGGCTGTCTGTCCCATCTCTGAGAGCCAAAGCTACAATTTGGTGAAAGTGTCACTAACAGGCTGCCTCGTCTGGGGAGCCCCCCCAGCGGCTCTCCATATTAGGTCATAACTTCCATATAAGGACATATCCCCTCCCCTCAGCGGGAGAGGCCAGAGATGGACGGTCGGTCGCGATTGGTCAGGGGATTCTGTGAAAAAGTAACGGGCTTTCTGATTGGACCGTATTCGATGAAGTTGCTTTTGATTGACAGGAGCGGTTGTTGGGATACAAGCACTGTAAAGTACATCAGTATCCCATTAGAAAGAGTGGATAACAGAAGTAAAGAACATCTCGTGCAGTTAGGCCTGGTAAAAGTGTGAGTTATAAATAAAAAAGTTAAATAGGTTAAATAGTTAAAAAGTTAAATAGTTAAAATGTAAAACCCTGCACGTCACGTTCTTTATATCTGTCCTCCCAATTAGGGATGTAGAGGAGGGTAAACCCACCTGAACTCAGTTTACCAACCTTTTTATACTCACCTTTTTAGGCTGACAGAAATCCTTATGATGTGGATTCACATCATAAACATCACACATCAAACTGATGTAAGTTATAGATTATCTTTTCAGGATCTTTTAATATCTCTTTTGATAACAAATTTGTGCTTTTCAGATTTTTTTTTGTTTATATTGGCGGCTGTGATACCTTATGATGATCACTGACTGGAGGTAGTTTATTTACTACTGCATCACTGCTCCTAATCAATCCACACAAAACGCAAATAGGGCACTCATGTTTTCTTATAGGATCCGATTACCAAAATCACATTTCAGCCTATTGATTTACCTTTGAACATTTTAATTAAACCGTGCAAAAAAACAACCCAAACTAAAAATCTGCTTTTCTCGTTATAACATATTCCCAATAGCGCATGTGCACAGTCTTCCTCTCAGCTCCACAGTATACCAACAACAACAACAACAACAACAACATAAAGGTGACAAACTCCTCACGCAGACTCACCAACTCCCTAAATCGTTTACCAGTTGAGAAAGTGTTGATTTTGTCGGTTTGTTGTGTATAGCCTCTGCCAGCTGGATCTCAACGCACAAAAGGCCACTGCGGTAATTAACAGTGACAGTGTTGTTCACTAATGGGGGTTTTCACGCCGAGAACAGCGGGGACCTGATTATTTTCCCAGATAGGGTCTTGATTTGTCATGTGAAGGTAAGTCCAATAACACCGCTGCCATGGGTCGAGTGTCCCGTAATCCCCATGCAGGGGCCAAGGTTTGAAAATTGATAATGTATTTAGACACGCTCTCACACTTTTCCCCTCGAGGAAAATTACATGGGTAATCTATTTAAAAAAGTGGACTTTCGGGTTTTCTGCCTTATCAAAAGCTGTGGCGCGTAAAGATGATCAGTGGCTGTTTTAATTAAAAGTTCAGCCCTGCTGCACATCTTCAATGCATCTACAGTCATTTGAAAAGTAAAAAAGATAGACTTTCAAATGTGACATTATTTCAAGTGGCGTAATAGAGCCAAAGTCAAATATCTATCTATCTATCTATCTATCTATCTATCTATCTATCTATCTATCTCTCTATATAGACGTGTGCAAATATAAAACAATAGCCTGTATTAGTTAGCCTATTAGTATCATTTCTTTCAGTTTTTTTTAACGCAAAAAGGAGAACTGAATTACCGACCTACTGATTTCCCAATAGGACAGAAAGCGCTCGGGACAACCCCACAGTGCGCGGCTTGCCGGGGGCCATAAAGTTGGCCTCGCGCTCGGCTTAATTGCTGTCACATGTAACCTTACCTGTCTTCCAATTAGCCCCGTGACTCGCTATTAGGACATTCCATGAGCTATAGGCGAGTGACCAAGGGCACTTTGGGGTTTGGGGCCTTATAATTAGAGTGTAATTCTATACGGCGAAGGCTTATGAGTTAAGGTGGTGAATTTGACTAAGTTTCATATCGAGCACGGCGCGTGAACTGAGGATCAACGGGAGGTTAGTAATGCATGAAGTGTCCACTGATCAATCCCTCAATGAACTAGAATGCACTGCACGTGATATCTGTACTATCCAGTCACTATGTGTGGACATTAAGTCTCAAAGCCAAAAAAAATATGAGAGACAAAACTCTAGTGACGTCATCAAATAATCTTCCTCGAAGCTGCTCCATTGACAATGAACAGGAGACTGACTTTATACACACGGGGGGTAACCAAGGAATATATATAAGGCATAATCTTTATAGACTCCATGACAGCATCCAAACGGGTTTTTGTGTGTGTGTGTGTGTGTGTGTGTGTGTGTGTGTGTGTGTGTGGGTGTGTGTGTGGTGTATTAGTT